>SOPF01028900.1:127975-264257 GCA_012979155.1 Hypericum perforatum | reverse complement strand
TGTGCCCTAACTTTGATACAAATGCAACCATTTTCCGGTCTCACTGTGGTCTTATGCTTCCGGAAGATGTGCGATTCTTCAACACAGCCCGACATGTCGCAGGGAGTAGGCTGGTCTTGTCCCGGAGGTTCGTGTTTGAGGCCTCAGCGATCTCCAGGCTCAAGGAACAGGCTGCTAGCCCTAGCTTCGAGAACCCGACTCGAGTAGAAGTTGTTTCAGCCCTTCTCTGGAGACGCATCATGGCTGTGTTCAAAGCAAGAAGATCAGGCGTCCACAGGCCATTAGGGATCACGCATATAGTGGACCTCCGGCGAAGGGCGAGCCACCTTTTCGCTGACAATTCGCCTGGTAACATCTTCTTCTCCGCGACTTCGGTTTGTACAATCGATGATCCGGATCTGGGTACCATGGGGATCCAAATCAGGGAAGCCATAAGCAAGATAAATGGAAAATTCATAGAGGAAATAACCGGAGACGAAGCTATCTCAAAGATATCCGAGAAAGTTAGGGAGAAACAGAATCAACGCTCTAACGGTCTGGACTACCTCACATTTACGAGTATTTTCAATTTAGGGCTATACGGCGTTGAATTTGGATGGGGAAAGCCCGTAAAAGCTGGGCCGCTGGATTTTGGAAGAGCTCCGATCGCCTTTCCGTTTAGTAATATCGTCACACTGACGGATACAAGAACGGGGAAAGGCATGGAGGCCATGGTGGTACTTGATGAGCAAGACATGTTGTTGCTGGAGCATGATCAGGAACTCTTATCTTATGCTCTCCTGGATCCCATACTTGAGCTCTGATGTTATTTGTTGCCGAATTGTTGTTTTTATTGTGGTGTGCATTTTCTTTCCCGAACTATGTATTATATTAGCTAAGAAAAGTTGTAACAACATCGATCTGCAAAAATGGTAAAACTTATCTTACCAAATTGTTAACACAATTATTACATTTCATGGGGCGTTGCCATAGGAACTTGCCGCAAAGCCATATAATTTTTTTTTTAATCATATTCTAATCCTATTCTATTACAAATTATGTTTAAGCCAAGATTTGAACCTTGGACCTCCACCAACTCAACACCGCCTCATACCACTATGTTACTAGACCACGGGTCGCAAATCCATATACTTAAAACATGACTAACTTGAAAAAACTTGCCGGCCTGTTTCACTGAATAATTTTTATATGCCGCCATTTGCTTTTGTTTGTACCCATTTATTTTTTATGAGTGTAGTTTTCAATATATCAGTACGTCAACATTTTATATATATTTATGTTATTGAATCAATTCAAAATATTTAATTTATTGCATACTAGCACTGAATGATAAATATGTGTCACATCAAATTTTGAATTTATTCAATAATATAAATATAATTCTTGGCCTCCGTAATCATATACTATAAGGTCAAACATAACGGGAAATATAACGCTGGTATGCAATATATAATTACGGAACTTTATAATAGAACATGGTTTTAGTCGCCCTCGGTGGCGTAATTTCATGAACCATAATTTTCCATGCATCGCGTATTTTTCTAATCTTCATGCATATGTCAATTGCAGGAACAAAACCCAAGTTTGCTATTCCCTCCGAGGCCAAGAAGTGACGTCCAGAGGCGAGCAGGAGGCAAGTTCGTAAACACCAAATATGTTGACTCGGATAGAGTTGCTGCAGTCAGAAGCTATTGAAACTTTTAATATCTGCTTGCACCATGGTCCTGTGAATATCTGCTTCAAGCCTGAAGTTGATCAAGAGGAGCATGTCCCTACCATGCTCGTTATACTTGAGATTCAGTTGATTCTAAATTGTAATGGTCCCAACCAACACTTCAGAGAAGTATTCCCTGTATGTTTTAATCCATATTGTCTCATTCAATTGAAACCTGGATTATTTGATTTAATGATTATTAGGTGGATGTTGATAAGACAATAGTATCAATCAATCAGTACACCCACAAAATCCATATACAGAGGATGATTGCTCGGTGGCTTTTGAAGCTTATGTTATTCACCAACCGTGTGGTATCATGTTGGAGGGAAATTAAGGTTGTTAAAGCTATGATCATGAAACAAACATTTGGCAACCCAATTAGAACTTGACGGCTTATTTATTTGCCTTCTGAATCTCTAGAATTTGGTAATTCAATTAGTATTATGCTTAATGCTATGATTAGCTACAATTTATTGTCGTATCTGTAATAACAATAAATTTCTTGTGGTATCATGTAAACAATGAGTGACGAGTGGATTATCACTTAAAAGAAAATGAACAACGCAGATAAACCTGAAGACTAGATTAAATAAGACAAGTCCGTGAGTGACTTTAAAACTATATAGAATCAAATTAAACTTATATTTCCGGTTAATTTCATTACAATTAAAATATGGCTACCACATAGAGTAGTCATAGGGGATCATAAACATAATACTACTTGGTGCACCACGCGATATCACCACAACTTAGCTGCACAAAGAAGATGCACCGTTAGCCATTAGACAACAACAATGGTGCCATAGATGAGCTTGTCATTGTGCATTCAACCTATACTCATAGCACGCAAAAGATCAAAGATTAAAAATAATGTCAAAACAAAATGACAAATGCTATAATTGCATAGTTATAATCTTAAAGTACTCAAAGATCAAATAATAAAAATAATATCAAGTTCAAAGATTAAAATGCACAGTGGCATACTTATACTCTTAAAGTACTCAAAGATCAAAAATTAAAAATAACATCAAGTTCTAAGAGATTCAAAATAACGTCTAAACAAAATGACAAATTGACAATCATGCTTCTGACTCATCTTCAGTTTTGCGGTTTAGCCATATCAAGATCATCTTCTTTATCATTTGGTTCAAACTCTAATTCTTCAATCTCTAATTTCTCATCTACATAAGACAAAAGGTCTAGATTAGTGTCTAGTGAGCTTAATGAACAACAAATAACCCAAACAATGCAAAATACCCTAGAACCCAAATAGTGCAAATTAGACACAAATTGAAGCTTAAGACTCTAAATAGGCACTTGCCAGTACGCGAGATTGCATATAACAACTCTTCTATCCAACCAATTCCTAATACGTAAACAAAAAATTAATTAGTATTAATTTGGGTGTAAAAACAATTAATTTTTTAAAGAAGTTATTAGATTTATTCCTTTCAAATAAAAAATACACTACTAAAAATCCATAATTCAATATAGTTCAACAACATTAGTCTCTAAAATATTTCAAAAATTGATACTCTGTTACCCAACAAAAAGAAATATACTCTGGGCCTATTCAATGTGGAGCTATAAAAAAGAGAAGCACAAATATGATGGGCCAAAGCCGAAATCAATGTAATGTAATGTTGATTTGATAATATAATGGATGAATTTGATAAACTAGACATTAGTATACAATTAGATCTGATATTGAAAAGGATAAAAAGGAAAAACCTCATTGAGAAGTAAACTTTAGTATCTCATGATATTTTTTAATCGATTATTTTGTTGTTTTGTTTTATGATTTTTGTTGTTAAAGATTTTTTCAAATTTATTTTTGAAGTGACAAAAATACCATATATTTATGCAAACTTGTTGATATTAAATATTACACATTAAAAATAATTAAAATACTCCCCATCATTTTGGAGGATAAACTAAAAAAACAAATACAACAAAAAGAATTTGTACATGGAGAATCATATTTATTTCTTTAAAAATGAATAAATTTAGAAACAAGCATGTACACTACCCAAAGAACAAAGGTTATCGCTCGACACTTGTGACGTTTGTCCATTCATATATGGTGCAAAATATTAGAGACTAGATTAATATTGCATAGAAAACTAAAATGGAAAATGATGTTCTATTTTAATTCATCAATATATGTATATATCTTCCAAACAAATTTAACCGCATATTCATCTTATATTTCACAAAATTGCATAGAGCCTAATTATATTAATAATGTTCCACCAATTGCATAGAGCATTCCTTTTCAACTAGGCGGAGGCGGCGGACCTGTAGACGGCGGGCCTGTAGGCGGCCGCAGTATCGGTCGAAGTCACGTTCTTTGAGGTAGACTTGACTTCTATGACTATGATCTTTAACATAGAACCTCATTTTCCTAGCGATTAACTACTTAATTCGTTGGGAAATTATCGAGTGCCTTGTTTGTTGGTGCGCGATGGTGTTTTTGACATTGTTAACTACTTAATTCGTTGGGCAATTATCTAGTGCATCTTGGCCAATAGTTGATTCCGGAAAAAAACTAATGAAATTATTTTTTCATGGCGATAAAATTTATGGGTATATGCTTGATTAGAAAAACATTTGTCGGGAAACATAGGTTGCAAAACAAACTACTCGCAATATAATTCGGCATCTCTAAAATGCCTTATATAATTTCCCATACTACAACATATTGTTGAATTTTGGACACGGTCTATTTTGTATTATTCGTTTAGTCTTGCTTGACCTCTCTCAGCACTCAGTCCACAACTTATGTCTATTGTTCTTATATAATTAAAATTTATTACATTTACTAGTTTTGAGCTCTAAATCGCTACAAGTAAAAAAAATATCTCTTCTTTATACCCGTCGAAGAATTGCTCATTTTACTCATTAAAAAGGCTCATTGATTATTATATATTTATATTGGGAGGTGATTCTTAGATATTTATCTTGAATAATGTATGTCTCAAAAAAGTTTAGAGTTCTAAATTATTGGAGATATATTTGATAATAAAGATTAATTGATCTAAAATTATTCTATATAAATAAACAGAAGGCATGGCTCACTATTCGTTACTATTGGTCAAAATTTTCTACTGTTCAAAAAGCTTGCAACTTATTAACTATTAAGAATGGAAACATGGGCTTATCCCGAAGCCGTGCCATATCCCGAAGCCTTGCCATATCGAAAGGGCCCAATTATCATGATCCTGGCCGCACAATTGGGTTTTTCTAAATACAACAAAGCCTAAGGTTACGGCTCACGCCCACCACGAACGGGACGATCCCGAAGTTGTTGGACCTCAGTGGTCCTTCCTCAGGTCTGATATCATCAGCAGTTGACTTTATAGGATATTTGAGCTGTTCGAATCTTGTAAAAAGGTTCACTTGCATTTTAAATAAAATATATACGTTCCATAACATAAACAACTAGCCCCACCAATACCATTAATCATAATTACAAGACTGAAAAAATGACAAGTAGCTCCACGATCACCAAGTAATCAATGATTATTCAAAAGGTAGAACAAGGTCAATTTTGGGTATGCCGGATCCATTAACTATGCTAAGACCTCCGTAAAAAAATATATGAATTTAGATTTTTCAATTAAAGTAGAACAATTATATTAATTGATTATAATATTTGTTGTTATGTATTCGACAATTATGTAATGTAGTGACTGATCAAAAAACGTATGTAGTGGTATACAGGGATTGGTTTTTATTTTCACAATCGGGAAAGTTTTTATCTTAGCAGTGAATTTATTAAACTATTATAAAAAATTAAGCTAAGCACGACCATGGAGGTAATTAATCCCTAATCTAAGCTCAACTTTCAGTTACAATAATTCACCCTAAACAAGTGTGTTCAAAATGCAATTTTTAAAAGTCTTCTTCTTTTCTGCTTCCGGATCTATCCTTGTATTATCCTCGCATTAACTTCCAAGGATTTAGTGATATTTTACTGTAACGGTAAAGAATCTTACTTAACTTTTTGTATTTTTTAATAAGTAGATATGAATTATATCTAAACCAAGAAATATTTTCACTTACATGAGTTTACATGTCGTAACGAAAAATCAATGAACAAGAGAACCTACCAAAATACAAAGTCAAAATTACATATACAATTAAACAAAAACATATTAATTTAAAAACAATCTCCCAATTTTCATCTATCTTAGAAACGACAATCTCAAAAACTCAAACAATCCCAAAAACTCACCAATAGAGCGAAACATCAGCATAACACTATAAATTATGGCGTTAAGCCGTTTTCTATTTTCTCCAAATTTTTTCCCATTAAACTATTTTCTCCAAAATTTTTCCATATAAAAAAGTAAAAACTTCGTTGAGAAGTAAATTTTAGTATCGCGTGACATTTTTTAATTGATTATTTTGTTGTTTTGTTTTATGATTTTTGTAGTTAAAGATTTTTCAAATTTATTTTTGAAGTGACACAAATACCATATATTTATGCAAACTAGTTGATATTAAATATTACGCATTAAAAATAATTAAAATACTCCCCATCATTTTAGAGGATAAATTAAAAAAAACAAATACAACAAATATTTGTTATACATGGAGAATCACATTTATTTCTTTAAAAAATGAATAAATTTAGAAAGTAGCATGTACACTACCCAAAGAACAAAGGTTATCGCTCACACTTATTATGTTTGTCCATTCATATATGGTGCAAAATATTAGAGACTAGATTAATATTGCATAGAAAACTAAAACGGAAAATGATGTTCTATCCTAATTCATCAATATATGTATTTATCTTCCAAACAAATTTAACCACATATTCATCTTATATTTCACAAAATTGCATAGAGCATAATTATATTAATAATATTACACCAATTGATACTTAACTATGTAATTTGTCTTCAATTGTGCAGATAACAGTTCCTTTTACCTTCTGCTTGTTATTAGTTATCATTATGAACCCTTTCTCTTTCTATTTTCTTTCGTCATATTGCAGAAGGACAATATAGGAATCAGAGGGAAACTGTTGTTCTTATGTTAGCGAATGCACAATCTCGATTTGACATACAACTTCTAGCCGACCCGGTGAGTAACACAATTTATAAGCCTGCTTACTTAATTTTTTTCTTCTAATTACAGTAGTAACCTCTTATTCAGAACTAAGGGAAAAGTAACTAAAGCTTTGGTAAAGAATGCATCTGACTGCTTGGCCATATGTTTTCCCATCATTGCAAAGCAAACAAAAACTGAATGTCTAAATATTATGTAGCTAAGAAACAAAAGCTAAATTACAAATGCCACCTATTTGCATTCGAGCTTCCCACGGCTCCCATCACCATGGACATTACTAGTATTTATCATTATCGTAACATTAGTCCTAGTAAGTATGAGTAAGAGGGTGATTGTCATTATTGATAATTTTGGAACCGGCAAATAATCACACCCAATTGTCTTTCCAACCCCTCAAACATATCCGCCATCTGCTGGTGCTAGGGTGTACCAGGTCCGCCGCCTACACCCAGAACGCAATAGGGTACAACTGCTGCATTTAGAAAAGCAACCACCGTTGGGCGACTCTCAAAATTCAAAAAGATAATTGTGAATGTATCCCCCTAGTAGTTGGAGGCAAATAGCCATAGCTTGGATTTCAGTGATGACGCCATTATAATTTATAAACTTGACTTTTCTATGGGCGACGTCAACCTCCATTGCATGTACAATGTCGACGACTTAAAATACAACAAATTGAAACAAAGTTAAACAAATTCGTCTTAAAATTCACCAACCGTTAGTTAATTATATCCATAGAATGCAAAGCAAACAACTGAATGTCAGCTACAAAAAAAAAAGCTAATTCGCAAGTGCCACCTACAGTAGTTAAAGAAGATGATAAAACATAAATAGTAGATGCTTCATGCTGGTGCCTTCTGGTGCATTACGGGAGACACCGCAACTTAACTACACAAAGAAAATGCACAATTAGACTTGAACAACAACAATGGTAGCATAGATATGTATTCATAGTCAATTTCAAAGCACCGACTCCTTATAGTGGCATAATTATAATCTTAAAAGTAAATCAAAGCATCCATAAGATAGACGTTTCAATACTACATGACCCAGTTGCAACCTAACAGCAGGTTAATTATGATTTATGCATACAAGGAAAGAAGCAGAAAGAAGTCATTTCGCATGGTAAATGTGTCATTGAGTGAAACAATGAAGTACTTAAAGAGTAAAAACACGCGACAAATTACATGTGCATGAACTGAACAAAACTTTGGAACATAACTTGATACTGAGAGTAAGATGTGCCGATGTAATAACACTTTAGCCTGTACAGGAATCGTCAATGGATATGTGGATAGAGAATGATTCCAGGACATATTGGACAAAGCGAGCTTACACTAATGGTACAACGAAAAATGCAATAACCAGCAAGGTGATGAGGACATAACTCAAATCAACTCCCTATGGACTATTTGGCAATCAGAAAATCCAAAAAGTGCAACAAGTATCACCAACTGAGTAGTCGCAATGGCAAACAAAGCATACGTATCAGAATTATTATTAAGCAACCCAGAACAGACTAGAAATATATGGCATACCGCATACAACAACAAAAAATAGCCTTTTCCCCATCAAACGGGTACGGTTATATGAATGAATATTCGAGTTCTATTGTGCTAATTTCGTATCGTAAATCCTCAGGAACAAGAACCCCGAATCAAATAGTGTGATACCTCCAAGAAAGTTCCTGTCAGCTTGTTGAGAAAGAGCACATAACTAGTTGTAAAATAATCAAATAGTATTCGCAATTCGCAATTCATCTGTGTGGTAAAGAAATTATTAGATTAACTCCTTTAAAAGAAAAAAATACACTACTACCACATGTTATCTACAGAAAGCCAAAGGATCAACAGATCGCCAGCAATCGAAAATATGAAAAGATGAAGGTGAAGAATAATGCAAGAAAATGTTACCGAAGGAGATTCACACCGCTCCCATCACCGTGGGCCGCATGCCCAGCATCTCCATCATCGCCAGGATCCCCCACTGTAGTAAAACTAATCTCAGCACATGTGAGTACTCGGATGATAAAATCCTTTTTCGGACAATCGAAAGGCACTCGATACTGATGATGTTGGTGATTCTGTCCTCCTAGTAACTTGAGAGACACCGCCACAATGGCTTCTTCGGATGTCTCCAAGATTTCGGGTATGTCCCCTTGATAATCCTCTAAGCGGCGACTAATCTCAGCCAATTCTTTCTCTAACGCCTCAATGGTATCCGCCTTAACCGGCACACTGCGATACAAACCAGGCAAATAGACATTTATCATATTTGCAACGTTTGCATCCTCCAAGAGATCATCGAAACAAGCCGCCATGGTTATAAGACAGAGAGTACTGGTTTCTTTCTTTTAGGCTGTGCTGTGGGTGATAATTGAGAGAGAGAGAGAGACCTAGACCTAGACCTAGACCTAGACCTACTAGGTTGCGGCAGGCAGATGTCGATTTAGGGCAATTGGGAGGCGGAGATTTTCACTAACCCTATTTACGGGTCCCCAATGGGCCTCAAATCTATTTGAACCCTTTTTGTGCGCTTTATTTTTGTACATAAAAAAATTATTTTGCATCATATTTTACAAATTTTTGTATCTAAATAATTAGACTTTTCGGGTTTAAAAAAATTGTGTGGTTCATAACTGTTTAAAAATTTGTGTGGATCAGGAGCATCACGCTGTAGCGGAGTAAGGAGCACTGGAAATATTAAAACATGACAAGTTTGAAATATTTAGCGACCTGTTTCTCTCGATAGTTATTATATGTTACCATTTGACTTTTGTTTGTACCCATTTATTTTTTATATGTGTAGTTTTTTAATTCAAAGATATGTCAATGTTATATTTATATTTATGTTATTGAATAAATTCAAAACATCAAATAATAAATATATGTCACATGAAATTTTAAATTTAAATTAAATAGTAGAAAAGTTTCAGAACAATTAATTTATTGATTATCAACATCAAATGATAAATATATGTCACATGAAATTTTAAATTTAAATTAAATAGTAGAAAAAATTTTCAATTCTAAGCATATCAAAAATTCTGAAAAAGAGAAAAACAAAATTCTAAAATATCGTTCATTCCATATCTTGTGTTGTAAATAAACATGTGAAAATTGCATATGAACATTTGGTATATCAATAAAAACACCAACATTAGAAAAATAATACTTTATTGACGTTTATAAACGCGTACGCGATGATGAGATATGCTAATCTGTGGGAGAACCCTAACGAGTTCGACCTGGAAAGGCACCTGATGATGAGCTCGGATCCAATGAAGGAGACACTAAGGTCCAACAACTTCGGGATCGTATCGTTCGGGATGGGAAGAAGGATGTGCCCAGGCGCGGCTCTAGCGTTGACCCCCATGCATTTGGCTGTTGCCAACGTTGTTCGGTGCTTCGACTGGGAGGTGGAGGGTTGCGGAGATGATGGAAAATGGAACTCAAAGGAGACGCCATTACCGTCACTCCGCTTCATTATCCTATGTGTGTCCCCAGAGTTCGCTTCAGTCTATTTGGAAGCTCAATGTAAGTGTTCTTAAGTGTTGGACTTCCTTTTTTCAATCTTTCTTGTTTTTAGCTAGTTTGTTTACGCATGGAATAGTAGCAGCATTCTAATATGTGGGATAGTTTTTGTGATCTTGAATTTAAATTATTAAAGATGTACCAATATTAAATATTTTCAAAAATTTTACAATCATACAAATAATTTTGTTTAACTCTAAACTTAATTAATCGACTATCCCGATTCACCATAGCGGGACCTGTCCGATCACCATGGGCCGCGGAATCTGGCTGGTAAAAGTCACAATTCACTTTTATCGGGCTTTTCTAGAAGTAAATTTTATTTATAGTTTATAATTAATTAATCGAGTTGGAATTTGATCGGATTCAATTGAAACATGTTTCGTGAGTTTACCGCATTGGAAAAGAATTTTGTTTAATTGAAATTCCATAAAAGGGCAGACTACAATCACAATTCAAATCCATGATGACACGATTATTTTCAGGCAAGATTTTATATTGGGTTACACGAATAGACATTAACAGTAAATTAAAGATCGTCATTCATATTATAGTGGTGATTATTTCGACTGCCACGTGAGAAAAGTGACCGCGTTCGATCTCTGGCTATTACATCTTCAAAGTTTCGTGATCAGGATATCCACGCCATGTTCAGGCTCGGTGACCAGCCTCAGGGCAGGAGAGTGTTTATAATTGGGAGACAAAGTGAAGGAAAAGTTGGACACAATTATGGCAAGGAGGATCTTGAGCTCTGCCATGGCGAAATTCTGGCCCAAGCAAGTTCGAGGCCCAACCCCAAATGGCATGAACAAGTGGGGTAGCTTGCAGGCCCCACTAACCCCATTGGCAAATCTTTGGGGGTTGAATTTGTAGGCATCTGGTCCCCAATTGTTTGGGTCCACGTGTAGGGCAGCCATTAAAGTCCACACATTCACACCTTTGGGCACGTTTATGCCTCCAAATTTCATGTCCCGTAATGCCTCCCTCGATACGATCGACACCGGCGGGTAGAGTCTTAGGGACTCGTTGATCACCATCGTCATCTGCCATAAGAATAGTCAGCATTTTTCAAAAGTAATGAAAAATTAGATCGAAATGAGAAGGATTATCTACTATGTGAGTCAAAATTTTCCTTATCAAAAATGAAAATTTCAAAAATGAAATTCTTGGGTGCTACATATATCTACAGTAAAATAATTTTCCTTATCAAAAATGAAAATTTCAAGATGGAAAGAAATACTACAGACATAGAAGGATTATCTACTATGTGAGTCAAATCAGTATCTTCATAACTCTCAACTTGGGTATAATATGTGGGAGATAAATATTGCTATATTAAATAAGATTAAGATTTCTAACAAACGCATATAGATAATCATACAACGGTAAATTCAAAGTCGAATATCATCTAATGACGGTTCACTTACTGTTTTCATCTTTCGGATTGAGTCAGCGTCGGGAAGCCTCCCCTCGCACACGTCGGCCACCTCGGAACGAACACGTTGCTGCCACTCAGGATCCGAGGCGAGCAGCATCAGGATCCAAGTGGAGGCGACAGCTGTTGTCTCGTAGCCGGCCAAGTAGATGTTCTTGCAATTGTCGACGATGAACCCATCGGCCGGTTGTCCAGACAGGTCGCCACTTGCACCTTCCAATATCACTTGCAAGAGATCCTTGTTCGATGAACTTGATCCTTTCCTTTCCCTTACAACATCCAATACCAATTCCTTCACTTCCTTCTCCAATCTCCACACTTCCCTATTGCTAGCCGTTGGAAGGCTTCTGCAACCACGTAAAATTCATTCCACCGATGAGCATAAACCCGAAATTTTTTTCGATAGATAGATCAAAATTCATTAACAATTCATAATTTGGTCGAGACTTGATTAAAAAATTTGAAGGTGTGAAAAAAAAATCCACTGTCTTTAATCAAATTGCTAATGACTCGTCTTTAAATTAATTAAATTTTATAATAATAACGTCGATATGAAGAGATTCATCTTTTTCTTTTTTTAGTTACCAAGACAAGGGCAGAGCTAGGTGAGAGGGTGAGCGGGTAATTATCCACTTAATATTTTTTATTTGATAAATAATATATCTTTTACTATATATTCTTACTAAAATTATAAATTAGACAAAAAAATTAATTTGCATACAAATTGAAACCAAATCATAAAAAATTTAGAAATTAATCCACTCTTAAAATTTTTTGGCTTCGTCCCGGTGAAGTTGAACAAGTTTTAACAAATATTCTACCTTTACCAAAAATAATTAATGAATTTTTATAGCCTGAACCTTAGCACAATTTTCTACCTTTAGCAAAAAAATTAATGAAAATTCATAGTATGAACCTTAGCACGGGAATTGCAGATGATAGAGCTTTCTTGGACATGGCTTCTTGAAGGGCTCTTAGCTTTACGAAGATCTCCTCTCCTTTAGAATAATTACTACCAAAACATGCCCTCGAGATGACGTCACCGGAGAAAGTTCTCATGTATTCGTCAACCTTGACTTCCACAACAGCAGCCGAGCCCTCCTTTTCGATCTCCGCGTTCCACGATTTCGCCAGCGCTATTGATGATTCAACCATTAGCCCGATCATGCCCTACAAAAATCGACGACCGTGAATCAATTTTATATGACACCAAATATAGGGGCGGATCCATAAATTTTAACAAATAGGATCAATTCTTAATTTTTTTAAATTTAAATTTAATTTATAACTTAATTAATTTTTTTATGGAATCATTTTTTCATTTAAATGGGGACATATATTAAAAATATAACAAATTATCAAACATAATTTTTTTTTAAGTGGTGGCAATTGGCCCCACTATTATGTAAGTGGCTCCCCCACTGATCCAAATATTTATGTTGGAACATGTTGCTTGTAGACCTAAGTACTGCAGGACGTGTTGCTTGTAGACCTAAGTTCTTCTAATATCATATTGGTGTATCATAATTAACTATAACAATATTAACAGTACTCTTTTTGTACTGTGAGTATTTTTCACTGAGATAAAATTTTAACGAGCCCCACGCTGTCAACTCTCGAAAATTGAAATTTACCTTGACCTTGTCGGAGTACAATTCCGGGGCAAGCATTTTCCTCTGGTGGGACCATAATTCTCCATTAGAGGTCAAGATGCCCCGGCCAAGCAAGGCGCCGCGCTCCTTCTGCTGATACAAAGGCTTCCCAAAGTCCAACGACGTACAAGTAATGATCTCCTTGACCACATCAGGATCGTTCATGTGCAACAATTGTTTATTCCCGAGTGCGAACATAAACGTCTCCCCTATGAACGTGTATATTGGACCGACTAATAAGATTACAACCCAACAAAACCCGAAAAAACGAAAAAATTAGAAAGAAAAAAATATATGAAGAGGGTTGATATATTATGCATGTACCGTAGTCCTTCCTCCAAGTCTCAAAGAACGGGAAAATACTCGAAGCACAATTGTGACTGATCACTTGTTGGCCCTCTTGTCCATTTTCGGCTATTGCCACCTTCTTGATCTTTGAATTTCTCATCTCCCTAATGTTCCCCAGCACAATAGAAGACGGTGGGCCTCGAATACCTTGCTGCCTAAGCTTCGACCTGAGCCTTCCCGGCTTCAATACCAAAGCATCAACTATTTGCATGATCATGGTTATAGTGCCAATAGCCACAATAGCTAATAGGACCTTTAGGGTTTGATCCATGGCTCACAGTTCTTAATTTTATTTTTTTCACTCTCTATTTGATTTTGTTGATTGTATTTCTCCCTTGAAGTGGGAGGTTGGAGTTTATATATAGAAGAGGATAGGTTTAAATATTATTTTCTATCTATTTTTCCTTGAAGGTTCTGTTTTTTGGACTATTGATGGTTGGCAGATGATGCGAAGCCTTGACGTGAGTCCACCGAATTGTTTAATGTGGTTTTTTTTTTCAAATAGAATACCTCAATTTCAGACTGGGGTAGTCCATTTGAAACTATAAAACTGATATCATGATTGAAAAAATATTTAGATAACAAAGTTTTATAATTTATCAATAAATGCTGATTTTGAAAATTTGAGAATATTAATTATTTATAATTTGTTGATATTATTTTGTTACTATCTACTCTCTTATTTGGATAGAACTTGAATTTTTTTGAATAGTACCGTTTTAATATATTATAAAGTAATGACATAACCATAATGTCAACAAAAAATATACTCAAGAACCCTCTTTGTCACAAAACGTTACATGTTCGGATATTGTCAAGTGGCAACTTCAAGAATTCATGAATTGTTTTGGGTTTTTTTAATTTGTAACATGAAATACACCGAAGAATGATGTGCCCTTTCTTGTTTTATCGATCGGGAAGAACCACCGAGTATCGTTTTGAAACGCTACTATTAATCGATTTGTTGATTTTTTTTGAAGAGAAGATTCGTCGATAGATGTCTCAATCTGATACAAAGGACTAAAGATATGGCCTTGCTTAGAGCCAACAAGGAGAATAAAGAGAACTTATTATAAACAATTATATAAGTGAATATTTATTATATCAATGTCTTCAGCATTTCCAGGGTCAACAAGTGGGCTTGTATTTTACCCACGGAAGGGCCAAAATGAAGAGTTGAAAAAAGGTCGAGAAGGACGGTAAAGGAGAGTTGAGAAAGGTAGAGAAGTATAGGAAAGCATTTAATGCGTACTGTTGAAAAATTGAAGCTAGAAGATATTTCAGAAGACTTGCTGCAATTGTAAGGTTTTGCCAAATATGCATTTCCCTGGATATAGAAGGGTACTTCTCATCCTGCTGGCTAATTATCCACGAAAATGAAAAAATTCAAGCAATAAGTTCTATCTTCAACAAAAAAAAAAAAAGTAAGTTCCGAGAGGGCAATAAAGAATATTATCGATATTTTGTACAAATATAATTTTTAAATTTTAGTTAGAGAATTTGAGATAAAATTAGAGTGGGTAAAATTTTTTTGTTGTAAAACATGATTGAAATTCAAGAGAGTGAATAATTCAGAATATCACGTGTGATTATTTTTTTTCTGGTTAGTCGATACTATCAGAGCTGGTTTCCTGGTTAGTGTTCTCTGTTGATGATTTTATTTTTTTCATCTATTTTTTACTGATAATTATTTATTATCAAAACAAATTTCATTTAATGTTTTCGCTCACATGTCAAATTCTCAACATCCAGTACTGGGACCTTGGATGATTTTGTTTTTAGTTTACTAGAAATTTAGAGTATGCTATTTGTTATAGTTTAATTGGATAACTATTCATAATTGACATTGCTTAGTTGTTGAGGTATATATCGTCATATTCTGATTTACATCATCAAATGATATCGAAATTGTACATACTAAATTTTAATACAATTTCGAATTGTAAACCTACAACATCTGATTTACGCCTTTGTGATATTTTACATCGTTATTCTGATACCTACAATCACACTTCAATATTTTTTATTTTGATTTATTTTGTTTTTGCTTTTCTTAATTAAAGAAATAATTAGAAAATAAAACAGCAAGTACAAAGATGAGTAACAACCCCCAGTAAAGACTCGTACAGTTCAATTCAACATATTGTTCGTTAAAGTTTTACAAGAAAGGAACTTCCTAGTCAGTTTTTCTTTCCTCCACCAGAAACCCATCTGAAATATTGAGATAATTACAATGTGTGAAAATCCTCTGTGATTAATTAAATTGATTATGTTTGAAGGGATAGGCCTGGCTGGGAGTTCTAAGAGCACTTAGGAGAAGAAATTGTGCGGTTCTCACTGAAGACCTTCTGTTTCAGGAACGAAAAAACTATAGAAGAACGAAAAAAACTGTAGAAGAACTAGAATGTGCTAATCTCCAATACCTTTCCTTGCAAAAGAAACCATTACTTTTGTTCATTTATTATACTATAGCTCTAAAAAAACATGGGAGAGAAATAAGTTACTGTACAAGTATATTACACTTTATTCAATGAATGCAGTTCCTAGCAGTCGAACAAAATTGCTCCTTGCCTTCCAAATTTCTTGGTTACCATCTACTCCAACGGTGATGATTTCCGGTCGGAATCTCGGAGAACAAGGTAATGATGAACATGGGAACGGTGAACTTTAGTAATCACCAATGGATGACCTCTGGCACAAGCGTATGAGGGAATTTGGTACTGCCTGGAAACACTGCGCAAGGGTTCGAATCAGGGAATCTGCAAGCGGAGCATGTTCTTCGGTGAGAACGCTATGCAAAACCCCGTTCAGAGAGTGCCGAGCCATTCTTGTCAGGATTTTTACGTAGTCATCCATGGACTGGACAAAATTTGGCAAGACCACAATTTCGTAGTTACCAAGATCAGCAGAGCTAATGTTATCTTCTTTCATCACGGAGATCACATGCCCGAGTCTGCTACGAGAATAACAAGAAATTCCAAAAAAAGGAAGTTAGCGGAACAATTATAATCTAAATTAGCGTGCTTATCTAACACATAACAATGCCCAAGACTTGAAGTACTGACCTTGTAACTTCAATAATGCCGCTATTCGCTGCACTTGAAGTAGAGTAACCATTGGCTTTGAGGATCTTAACTATGTTACCGTACTTGCTATCTTTCCCAACAACATATAGCACCTTTCGAGGTCGGGACGGCAGACTATTGGTGCAAGCATTACTCAATGCATGGATGCCCTGCAAGTGGCAGTATAGAATGTATAAGACGTTCCATATTGCATGTAAAAGTCAACAGATGATCCTACTATGATAATGTGCTCTCGCAAGTCGATAAAGCAAAAAATATTCACGTTTTCAAAAAAAATATTAACAATAGTTTTCTGCAACAACAACAACAGCTAGGAAGGTGGTGTTTAATTTTCAACTGTCTCATGAAGAAAAGCATAACTAATACAGCTTATGAAAACTTGAAAGAAACAATTGGAGCGTATTATTTACAATTGTAATGCTAGGAAAAGAAACCCTTATAGAGATAAGAAGGGTGCAATTATCATAATTTCCTGTTGGAAAAAAAATACTGATCTCACATCAATAAACTAATTGTTTCAGTATCAACATCCATACCTTTGAGAGCTTCTCTAGTTCGGAAGAGCAGACATCTACTGTTTGCACAATGCATGCACTTTGACATCGAATGGAATGATTGATGGTTAATCTACAGACCGACCCCGACAAAAGATTCGGCAGAGCTGAAGGATGCTCACTACCCAAAAAGTCGTTAAAAACAACAGAGAATGGATTCCCAGAGATGGATTGTCTGATTGATTTCAACTTATCTGAGTAACCCTCCCCCAAAAGAGATGTCATTCCATCAATAACCTATGAAACCAAAAAACAGTAAGCAGTCACAAAGTCAGTCCATTCACTCGAGTCCTTTCCAAAACTAATTGCAGCAATGCCATCTAAAATGGGAAACAAGATAAATAACAAGTGAATGGATGGCTATAGAAATTTCAGGGAAAAGTTGAATATCAATGCTCACCAAGAAGGAGACCCCAGACACATCTATGGCCTGCCGGGAAATGAGCTCCATGAGTCTCTCTGGTGTAGATACAAGAAACTCAGGCTCGCAGCTCTTCAGCCTAAGACCAAATGATACAAAGCAAGAACGATTAGCAGTAGAAAAGCAAGCCTGATTCAAACTAATTCACTAACATCGATGCAAAGGTGTCATAAGCCAGACAGTTTGGCCGAGGAATGAGTTGAACTATTATTACCCTTGGATCTGGCGATCTAAAGAGGCGCCAGAGTGTAAACTGATTGTGTGAATGCCGAGTTCTTTCAGTGGTTTGCACACATTACGAACCTATGATATTCCAAAGGAAATTAAATAAAGAAGTTTCAGCTGACCTAATTCAAGCCCAGAATATTTATGGACATGTCTGTTGTAATTTGTAACAGTTACAGAATAACGAACCCTCAATTTAACAAAGTTCCATAGTTACTGTGGGTGTAAAGATCAGCAGCGTATCTATTTTCCATTTAATACGTCTTCTAGGTTACTCGAGCTAAAAGAAAAAAAAAGACACAGCAAGCAAAGCAGCTCTAAGGCTACAGATAACCTGACGACCAGATCTAGAATACATTATTACTTAAATGGCAGATTAAGTAACATGCCTATGGTAGACATCGGAAAAAATATTGGTAAACAGAAAGGGAATGACACCTTTATAGCTTTCTCCCGGAATGGAACAAGGTATATCAAAAATGGATTAGGAACCGACAGATCCTTCTCCTCCTTCCTTGAAATGGTATCAGCCGCAACAGAGACCATCCATGCTATCTGCTCGGACGTAGTAGGCACACCGCTGGTCTCCAGCACATCCTTCCCAGACATATAACACCTCAAAAACTCAACTCCCCATGCATCAGCAAACAACGGTCCGTCCTCCATGTTATTGTAATATACACCTTGACCACGCAAGGACTCCTCTATTGCATTCAAGCATCGAGTAAGGAATTTTGACGGGCAATCCAAGTTCTCAGCTTTTCGAAGTGTTGGTTGCCTCTCCTCATCCCGTGCTGCATTCACTAGAGCCTCCTCAGTCTCCTTCTCTCTGAGATTCGATCCTGAATCTATTTGCTCAACTAAAGAGGCAGCCTCCTTCGTACCCTATAAAGACAACATGAGATTGTCATATGTCGCTCAAATTTCACCATGCTCTTCCTCCGCAATTACCTAACCCAATCACCGCCCAAGAAAAGAGAGAGAACCAAAACAATGTGATCTTTGAACAACGATCCCACATGGAATTTACCAAAAACAACGAGTAAAGATCGAATCTTTCCAGGTACCCAACTCCATGCAACGCGTGAACAACCCTTGGAAACACATCCCTTGCTTCAAGATCGGCAACTGATGGGTCCAGTTTAGACCCCAAAAGAGCCCCACAAACCCAAGAACAAGAACTCTGCGATGTCAGTGTTCCACATTGTACTAAAGAACGAGTTTTGGACCCAACCCAGTTCCCAAATTTCAAAACTACGCGAACCCAGATACAAGAAATCGGATCATGGGTTGATCAGAGAGAGAGAGAGAGAGAGAGAGAAGGGACCTGGCACTTGCGGCGGACGCCGGAAAGGCGGCGCTTATTGGACGCGACGCGGGCGGACAAGGAACCCTCCTTCCTCTGTCTCTTCTTCCTCATCGCCTTGTTCCTCTTACTCGCCAAGGCGTCGTCCCCCTTCACCATTTCTCCTCCCTCCCTTTCCTCGAATGCGCTTATTTGATTATTTCTTAAACCTTTAACTTACAATTTTTTTCTTCTTCTTTTTTTTTTTGTGGCGAATGAAAGGGAAGAAAGGGCTTTTATCTATGTAGTTTGAGAAGGTGGGATTGAGTTCGTGGGGTTTTTTTGAAGTTAGAACTTTGAAGAAGAGAGAGGTCGGCGAGGTTTTAGCAACTGTTGGGCGGGAGAGGCGCGCGACTTGGTTTAACCAGCTGCCGTTGTAAATTTGATTTCGAGTTCGGGGTAGTTTCGGTATATGCTAAATTTTGGCTTGCTTTTGGGCTGTCCGGGTTTCGGTTTTGGGCTTTCAGTATAATTGGCCCATTTCTAGCGTTTCTTCTCGGTTTATATAATGGTGGATTAGATTTCTCCTGTCCTACGGATTTATCGGTCCAACTGTCAATCAGGCCAGAATTTATTTACTTAAAACCGATTAACACTATATATATTCGGCTTATGTAAAATTTGCCACTTTTGTATTTTTTTTAGAGAGTTTATGCATCAGAAAAAATAAATACAAGGTCGAATAAAGTACTAAAATATAGTTCAGTATAAAAACAATATGAAAATAATTTTCAGATCTTCCGCTGTGCTCGTCTGCTGTAAAACTCATATGGTTCTAATCATAATGGAATTCAATCCGCCGTAAAGACTCCACTTTACATAATTTTAAATTGGACGTTGAAAATCTAATGAACTAGTTAGTTATCCTCCTAAGGCCCCTGGGAAATGTCGGGATTCTTCTTTAGGCATAATGAACCAATTAAAATTCGAGCTTTAGTGGAAATCTCTAATTAGTTAAGCAGTCAAATTGTAAAGTTGTTAATCTTAATTTTGGTTTAGTTGTATGTCTTTTTCGTCTTTCCAAGTGTGGGGCAAACAAAAAAACGTAGTAATAAATATAACAAATTGATGGGGCCAATTAATTTTGCTCCCCTCTCCTCTTGCTTTCTGTCCCACTTATGACTTAACTCGTTCAGATTATTTTCGCCGTCCGTAAGTCAAGGTGAGGAGGGTTTGGTGCAGCGGTACATGCAGCTTTATTTAAATATAACAGTAGCTTTGTTGCTTCAGTAATGTACCAGTTGTTCTATGTTTTAATCTCGAGGTCTCTCTACTTTGAATAGATTAGTTAAATATTTGTTGAAATAATCTTATGATTGTTTAAAATTCATATTTGACTTAAATATGATTTCTTTAGTTTGGTGAGTGCTTGGACTTAGCGTGATGTATAAAATTCATATTTTATAATTTGTACATCTCTTAACCCAAGATTTGAAGTAGTTTGTGCATGTAGCTTCGTCCTCCCATATGAAAGATTCACCGGAAATCAGGAGCCGGTTGCTTATCGGTCAGTCTGAGCAGCGAGATGGGGAAACGACGGTGGCCACCACCATAGCTAGCTCTCCTGAAGAACTTGATGCCGGTGCCCTTTTTGTACTCAAATCTAGAGGTGAGTGTGACTAAAATTAACCCATATTATTGGTACTTGATGGTACTCCAGTTTTTTTTTAAGGCTCAGTGTCGATTGTTGTCGGAAAATTTATTTAGAAGTGGCTCTCCAAAAAATAAATCCAGATCAGTTAGCCACTTGAACTAACTGTATTGAACATCTCACGCAATGTGGTATGATCTTGGCTCAGTTTTGTACAAGTAAAATTTTCTTACTCTTCCAAGAGTCAAGATCTAGTCCTGCACTGAGAATTTTGGTTATCAAATGTTTTAAGAAGTTCTGAGTTTATTACAAAGATTCTAACGACTATAATAGTAATAACTTCGGGTTTATTTGTTGCTTTCAATTTTTGAGTTGTTTATGAAAATTATAATATTTTGTATATGTATCGGATAGGTTCATGGCTCCATTGTGGATACCACCTGACAACATCAATAGTGGCACCAGCACTATTGAGCCTACCTTATGCATTCTCCTTGCTGGGTTGGATCCCTGGTCTGATCTTCTTGACCTTGGCTGCTTCAGTGTCTTTCTACTCTTACAATCTACTGTCCATGGTTCTGGAGCACCAGGCTCAGTCAGGCAAGCGCCATCTCAGGTTCCGCGATATGGCTCGCGATATTTTTGGTCAGTATTTGTTGATTATATGAAGATTCTAACGTTGTAGCAGAACATAATCTAACATTTGGAATAGTCGGATATGAATGCTTAAAAATTGGGTGGTTATGAGTTATGACTAAGATGTGAAGTTTCCAAGTTTTTATCTTTGAAGCAAATTTGAATTGTCAGAATGCATTGCCAGAGAATTACATTTTGATCATGGTATAGTTCAATTTTATACGCTAACTAGGCCCCGGGTGGGATAGATACTTGGTGGGTCCAATCCAATTTGGAGTATGCTACGGTGCGGTCATCGGTGGTATTCTTCTAGGCGGGCAGAGTCTCAAGGTTGGTTTAATCATAAATGTTTCTTGTTCTTGAAGTTGAAGGTTTTATAATTCGATCCGAGTATGCATCAGTTATTGGTTAGTTACAGTAATCTGTTGTTTGCAGTACATTTACTTGCTCTGCAATTCCGAAGGATCAATGAAGCTGTACCAATTTGTGTATATTTTTGGCATCCTCATACTAATTATGGCTCAGATCCCATCATTCCACTCCTTGAGGCACATCAACCTTGCTTCTCTCGTTCTTGGCCTTGCTTATAGTTCATGTGCATTGGCCGATTCGATTTACATTGGTAAGCAAATGGAAGTGGCAAATGTGATCCACTTTCTAAACGCAGCTTGTGTCCTTAATATGTTCTGTGACACTTCAGGAAACCTGAAGGATACACCTGAGAAGGATTATTCAGTTGAAGGGACTACGCCCAGTCGCGTTTTCGGGTACTTCAATGCTATGTCAATAATTGTTACCGCGTATGGATGTGGGATTATTCCAGAGATACAGGTGATGCTTGAGCGTTTCCAATTGACCATGACTCTGGCGTTCAAGTTTAAATGAGAATCCTTGTGTGTGTTGCTCGTGCAGGCAACTATCGCGCCTCCAGTTCAGGGTAAAATGTTCAAAGGCCTCCTGGTCTGCTATGCTGTTGTTATCAGTACCTTCTTCAGCGTGGCAATCTCCGGTTACTGGGCGTTTGGGAATCAGGCCGAAGCAACGGTGATAATGAACTTCATGGGGGATGGATCTCCTCTGTTGCCCAATTGGGTTCTGTTGATGACTAATTCTTTCATCTTGCTGCAAGTATCAGCTGTCTGTGTGGTAAGCCTCCTACTATGATCAGCTCAATAGAGCTAGCCAAAACGCGCTACATCTCGATTCTGATCACGAACTACATTGTCGCATTATTTGCAGGTGTACATGCAGCTGACCAACGAAGTGCTCGAGAGCAAGTTCGCGGATCCAAGCATGGACCAATTTGCGATCCGCAACGTCATGCCGAGGCTGATCCTAAGATCACTATCCGTGGCCATCGCCACCACACTCGGCGCAATGTTGCCCTTCTTTGCGGATTTCAGTGCACTACTCGGAGCGTTCGGGTTCATACCATTGGACTATGTCCTGCCAGCCATTTTCTATAACTTAACCTTGAAGCCAAAAAAGAAAGGTCTAATGTATTGGGGTAACACATTGGTAGCTGTCATATTTTCAGCTATTGGGTTGGTAGCTGCAGTGTCATCAATTAGACAAATTGTCCTTGATGCAGAAACATATAGCCTCTTTGCTAATTTGTGACTCGTGTGTATCTAAAGGCTTTTACATATTATTAGCACAAAGTGGATAGTAAACAAGTTTATGTTATGCGGGTCATAATTTTCGAGTTCAATTTACGGAAATATTTTATATTTAATTATGTTCAGATTAGTCAAAAGTAGATTTTGACGATAATGTCAAGACAACATGGCGTTGTTGACATGTTTATGTATCGTTAGCATTTATGTACACATTGGTAATGACGGCACAAACTTGAGCTCCAAAAGTAAAATCAGTGACGCAGATTTTTCCTTGTTTTGTTTTTTTCTACCCTTAATTTTATAATGATCTCCTTGTGCCAAGTGACCGTGTTTAAATTACTAATTTTTCCAATTAAATTTAAAAGAGAAAAAATAAATCATGTACAAAACGATAAATTGTTACAAGTAATACTTGTAGACAAATTTTAGTTGAATAACCGGTCAACATAAATTGACAGCTGACCCTACGTAAGATTTGTCGACTTTCCTTCATTTTGTTTTGTCCGCGCAAATGCATGAATAAGTGGTCCAAGTCAGAGATTGAATATTGGGGCACCCACACCGATACAAGTCCAAATGTAAAACCAAATTTTAATACCGATTAAATCTTTAACACTTTATTTTTTTATTTTCCCAATATTTAGGAAGGTAAAGTAATGGAACATGCAGCTTAATTAGTAATAATATGTTAAATTTAATGACACTCAATAAGCTCGGATTTGACCAGTTGAACTAAAAGATTCTTTGAATTGTCTCCTCCAAATATTTATTTGCATCCACCCTTCCATTTATCATTGAGGATAGACCGAAAACATGGGAAGCCTATTTCCAACGTCCTCGGATGTTTCTCCGATCAACAACGGACCACGAGACGAGGAAACAACGTTAGCCAACTCCACCAAAGAACTTGACGCTGGTGCCCTTTTTGTACTGAAATCGAGAGGTGAGTTCGAGACTCGAGATTATCATATCGTTAGTTGCGAGTTTGTTTCGGATAATTCCTTAATAACATATGTACATATATGGCAGGTTCATGGCTCCACTGTGGATACCACCTGACGACTTCCATAGTGGCACCAGCGCTATTGAGCCTCCCTTATGCATTCTCCTTGTTGGGTTGGATTCCTGGTGTGGTCTTCTTGACCGTGGCTGCTTTGGTGTCTTTCTATTCTTACAACCTTTTGTCCATGGTTCTGGAGCAACAGGAACAGTCAGGCAAGCGTCAGCTCAGGTTCCGAGACATGGCACGCGATATTTTAGGTCAGTAATCAGAAATTCGAGTTCGAGTTGTGAGAAAGCAGATGCATTAAAAACTTGTTAGGAAGAGTTTTATGATTTACTTTAATTTTATGCTAGGACGTGGATGGGACACTTACTTCGTAGGTCCAATCCAATTTGGAGTGTGCTACGGTGCGGTAATTGCCTGTATTCTTCTCGGCGGGCAGAGTCTCAAGGTTGGTTGTATATATTTTTTTTCTTTTCAGTTTTTGGAGTCGCAAATCTTATATATTGATCCTGAGTATTTCGTGATGGAGAGACTCTTACATTGTAATTGACAAGTGTGTTGCGATTGGAAAATACACCTACTTATTATTTTAAGATTTTGAATTCGATATTGAGATTTTTATATAGTATCTTAGTCAATTATTGATTCATGGTCTAATGTGCTTATACTTCTTCTGTTTGAAAAGCTTGAAAGGTAGTGTGCAGTCCGTACAAACGGACTTCGTCTAAGGGGAGATAATGGATAAAATTTCACATCGAAAATAACGAATGTGTTATTAAGTGTGGAATATCCACTCGTTACAAAGATTTTGGTTTCGATATAAAAATTATTATATTTGGTTTAATTTCTCTCTTATTTTCAATTTGCAGTACATTTACTTGCTGTCCAGTTCTGAAGGATCAATGAAGCTATACCAATTTGTGATTATTTTTGGGGTCCTCATATTAGTCCTGGCTCAGATCCCATCATTCCATTCCTTGAGACACATCAACCTCGTTTCTCTGTTTCTTGGCCTTGCTTATAGTTCATGTTCATTAGCCGGTTCGATTTACGTTGGTAAGCAATCAGAATTAGCAAATTTGATCCATTCTCCAGCTGCAGCTGGTGTGCCTAATTGTTCTGCACTACTTCAGGGCACCTGAAGGATGCACCTGAGAAGGATTATTCGATTGAAGGGACAACGGCGGCTCGTGTTTTCGGATACTTCAATGCCATGTCAATAATTGCTACAACATATGGAAGTGGGATTATTCCAGAGATACAGGCAACTATTGCATCTCCAGTTCGGGGGAAGATGTTCAAAGGCCTCCTTGTCTGCTATGCTGTTGTGATCAGTACCTTCTTCTGCGTCGCAATCTCCGGTTACTGGGCATTCGGGAATGGGGCCGAAGGAACGGTGCTGATGAACTTCATGGGAGATGGATCACCTCTTCTTCCCAAGTGGGTTCTGTTGATGACTAATTCTTTTGCTTTGCTCCAAGTATCAGCTACCTGTGTGGTAAGTATTATCACATTGCCAATTGCGAATATGGTGAGCTGGTTTACAAGTGTGGATGATCCACTTATTCCGAGTTTGATCATGAACTATATTGGCTTTGCAGGTCTACCTACAACCGACGAATGAGGTGCTCGAGAGCAAGTTCGCTGATGCAAAGAAGGACCAATTCTCAATCCGCAATGTCGTACCAAGGCTGATCCTCAGATCACTATCCGTGGCCGTTGCCACCACGGTTGGTGCAATGTTTCCCTTCTTTGGGGACATCAATGCAGTGCTTGGAGCATTTGGGTTCATACCGCTGGACTTTGTCCTGCCAGTCATTTTCTATAACATAACCTTCAAGCCAAACAAGAAAGGTCTAGTGTACTGGGGCAACACATTGATTGCTGTCATATTTGCAGCTCTGGGGTTGCTAGCTGCAGTATCGTCAATCCGGCAAATTGGCCTTGATGCTGACACATATAGCCTCTTTGCTAATTTGTAACTTGCAACATAATTCGTTTCAAGATTTATTCTTAAATAGATCCGAACAATGTTCGATTATAAATATTAATATTTTAGTTAGGAAAAATGTGTAACTCTTAAGTACGGCAATATAGTCCAAAAAGAGCTTTCAACGTTGATGGAATCGATTTTACAATATTATTTTTTTTGGGGAACAGAAGAATCACAATATTTGAGGAAGCATATTTAGCTCAACATTTATTTTCTCTCTGCTTCAGTATTATCAAGTATTAACCATCTATCTACTCACTTGTTATCCAACTTTTCAACGGAATGACCAAATCTTTCAATTCACTGGTTAAGATATTTCAGCAGTCGGAGCCGAATGCGGGACCGGACCGACATTTTTCATCTTAATGTTCGTATCCTCGCAATATGATTAGATAATATTCCGTTAAATGAAATAGTTTGTTATTGGATTTAGCGAGTGGATTAGACAATCGAAAAATTGATTTTTTTTGTGTTCAATCACAAACTAATTTTAAAAATATTGATAAAGACGACGTAAATCGTTGCTACCTCTAAGTAATACATGAGTTAATATTAGAATTTTTATAACTAATCCAAATATTTCAGTACTTATAAATTTAATCATCATATATACTTTAACTACGTAGGACAATACTCTCAACAGAAATGATGGTTTGAAGGATTAATGGCAATTTAAAGTTGGAAAAGAAAAAGAAAGATGAAGAGAAAATGATGGGATAAAAGAGGGGGAGAGGGGAACTCCAATTGATGTTCCCTCTGCGGCATTGTTATTTAGTATTTACCATACATTCGCTCATACTTTTCAACGGAAAGATCAAATCTTTCAATTTCTGGTTTTTATATATTTGTTATTCTAATCGATAAATTTACATCAAAACCATATTGTCAGATTTTGAAACTACTATTCTATGAAATTGGCAAAACCTTGTGCGCATGAGTTAAATATTGTTTGACACGTTTAGATATATTTATCTAGAATGATTGCTTTAGATACTCCAGCAGTCAATTATGACCGGGACCGGACAACATGTTCCATTTGTCGACCTTATTCTTATTCTTGCTTTTCTACTTTTTTCATTTTTATAGTATCTATTTAAAGTGGAGCACTATCTGACCTAACAGAAAAATCAATTTTCTTACAATACTGCTCTATTCAGGAAGACACTCCTCCTATTGGTCCATTAAGGAACAGTAAGACACTCCAGTACAATGGGAGATTCAGCGATAAGAGTCTAAAAGAGCTTTCAAGGTTGATGGAATTGAAATCACAACATATATATATTGGGAACAAGAAGACGCACAATAATTGAGGGCATTTTTTATTTAACATTTATCTTCTCTCTATTATTAAGTATTAAATAGGGATGAATTAAGTACGAAATTATATTTTTATAAACTATACAAAATGAGTTTTTTAAAAAAATTTAAAAATCATGAGATTAAAATAAAAAAAATTCTTACACGGTCTGATATTGCATAAAAGAAATATTGATATTGCAATAATAAAAACTGGATATTTTTGTGTCATCTCACAATCCAATTTTAAAAACATTGATAAAGAGGACATAAGTCGTTACCTACTAGAAATATAGGAGATAATGGGAGAGAAGGAACTGTTGGGGAAAATCGGCACTTTCTGTCTTTCTCCTCTACGAGCGTGTACTCGCGAACGGATCAAAACAACACAATACCTACGTTTAATCACATAGAAAAGAAACACACAACACGAAGCACAAAACAAATAACAAAGAAGAACAATGATACAAATATTTGGTCACCTGGTTTGATCGTTACTGATCTAAGTCCACGAGGTTCCAAACTAGGAGAGATTCACTATATCACGAGCTACAATCACTCATTACAATGAACGCTTCGGTTAATTGGGGAGTTCTCCTACTATAGTCACTCACTTTTGTTGCTCTACTCTTCACTCCAGTAAAAGACACACATTTTGGAACTTCACTCACTCTTATTTTGTCTAAGGGGCAAGACATATTCGCTCTATGGAGTTTCACCTACTCTTATTTTATCTATTGGGGAAAGGCGTCGCTTTTGAAGTTTCACTCCTTGTCTCTTGACCTAAGGACTAAAAGCTACCTTTAGGAGTCTCGCATCTTCTCTCTTTGCCTAAGGAGAGATCAACCCTATGGAGTCTCATATTACTCCTCTCTAGATCTAAGGGTAGAGACATTCCCTTTAGAATTTCACTTGTTCGTTCTTGGTCTAAGGTTCAAAGACATCACCAAAAGTAGTTTGTATGGGAATATATAGAGGCACACTCAAAACTAGAGTTATTGAGCAAGTAGGGGCAAAACCATCAACCGAAAATCTCCATTCCAAGCACTCCCAGCGGGCACTGAGTACCTAACTATTGCTGGGGTCGAAGTTTTGTTCTCCCTCCCAGCTCCCGCTAGCCTTTTAGCTCAACTTTTCATGCTCCGACTTCACTCGATCGTCGTCCCCATCATGCCAACGACTCTTCATTCGAACCAATCATCACCCTTGATCATTCATGCCTTGCTTCGTCATCACTCAATTTCGCCATTCAAAACAACGTGTATCATTTCGGGCAACTTGTTACGGAAAGTCGAATCCATCACGAGTACACTAGTTAACAAACATCCCTAAAACTCTTCACTCGAGCTCAGACTCCATACCCGAACAAGGAGCTCCAATGTAATGTTGACTTCTCTCTGCTGCATTGTTATTTAGTATTTACCATACATTTGCTCATAGTCCAAACTTTTCAACGGAATGACCAAATCTTTCAATTCTCTGGTTTTTGATATATTTGTTTTTCTAAACATAAATCTGGATCAAAATTATATTGTCGATTTTCGACCGTGGAACTTTACATACTCCAGCAGTCAATTATGAACGGGAGTGGACAACATATTCCATTTCTCCTCCTTATTCTTGCTCTTCTACTTTTCTATTTTTATAATATCTATTTAAATTGCAGCACAATCTAACCTTATAACTATAACAATTTTCTTACAATGCTGTTCTGTTCATGAAGCTAAGGTCTCATCACTAAATTAAAAGCGTTATTGTATCTTTTAGGAGCTTCAGAGATGGAAACCTCTGCACCAGCTTCCACTACTCAGGATAACGAAAACGGCATCGTTTATCCCGTGAAAGAGCTTGATGCTGGAGCCTTATTCGTCCTCAAGTCTCGCGGTAACTGGCGAGGAACTTCCGTAGTTATTTGCTCGATTCTGGTTTTTCTTGTCATTTGTCATTTGAATCAACTCTCGTTATTCGCGTAGGATCATGGTTGCACTGCGGATACCACTTGACCACATCTATAGTGGCTCCTGGGCTTCTGAGTCTTCCTTATGCACTGTCGATGCTAGGCTGGAGCGCAGGAGTAGTGTGCCTGATCCTCGTAGCTGTGGTGACTTTCTATTCCTACAATCTCATGTCGCTGGTCCTGGACCACCACGCTAAACTCGGCAAGCGCCAGCTGCGGTTCCGCGACATGGCCACCGATATATTAGGCAAGTACCCGTTGCCTCGTTCAGTTCTGACGTTGTACATCATAAGTTAGGATGTTAACCTATCCGTGCAGGACCAAGTTGGGGTAAGTTTGTGGTTGGGCCACTTCAGTTTGGGATATGCTATGGTTCTGTGGTAGCTACTATTCTTCTTGGAGGACAGAGCCTCAAGGTCAGGTTTCAAACACCTTTTGGCTACATTTCGTGATTGTTATGTATTGTCAGGACAATTGTATATATGTGAAAAATTTAATGATGTAGATGTACGTTTTTTTACCCAGTATTATTGTATCATGGACATGACGTGTTGAAAATCTTGACCGAATTGGGTTAATTCTTTTACCTTGTGCAGTATATCTACTTGTTGTACAGCCCAAATGGGGCAATGAAATTATACCAATTCATCGTCATCTTCGGGGTTTTGACACTATTCCTAGCACAAGTTCCATCCTTCCATTCCTTGAGGCACATAAACATGGTTGGCTTGATCCTCTGCCTGGCTTATAGTACTTGTGCAACTGCTGGTTCCGTACACATAGGTTTGCACTTTGTAGTGAATTTGGCCACCAAGAAACTCCATTGATTTATTTTATTTAGGAATGTTAATTTGGCCTAAAGTTGGCTTCTTTGCATAACTTTTGGGAGCTTGCCGTGAAAAATATATTTTTTAATTCAGGAAAATCAAACGACGAAATTGCCAAGGATTACTCGTTGGTTGGATCCTTGGAAAATCAGATTTTTGGTGCTAGTAATGCTATTTCAATCATTGCCACGTCATTCGCCAGTGGAATTATTCCCGAGATTCAGGTTTCTTTTTTATCATGTTTCAGTTAACATATTTTCGCATTTTGACAACTTCTCTGCTTGGCCTAAATTTACGTAATTGTAGTTAATAATTGTAATATTTTCGGATATTTTTTCAAATATCAATAATCCACCCCATCTTCATTTTCAGGCAACCATTGCTCCTCCAGTGCAGGGGAAGATGTTCAAGGGCCTGTGTATGTGCTACGCTGTAGCAATCTCCACATACTTCAGTGTAGCCATTTCAGGGTACTGGGCCTTTGGCAACAAATCCCAAGGAACAATCCTTGCCAACTTTATGGGCCCACATCTGACGAATCCATTGTTGCCTAGGTGGCTTCTCGTGATGACCAATGTCTTCGCTGTCTTGCAAGTCTCTGCCAACACTGTGGTAAGAAGTAGCAACAGATCTTTTAGCTTGTCTTATTAAAACGGTTGGAATTATAAGATTGCTAGTTGTGAGTGTGATAAAAACATTTGAAATCATAATATCGCTAGTTGACATTGCGATAGAAGCGATAGAATTCTTATAAACGTTGAAATCAACATATCTGTTGTTTTGGGATTTTGAGATGCACTATGTATTATATAATTGGCTGGAAAAATTACATTGTGATTTAAATATAGTAATATTAAAGTAAATATAAGTTCGCACTACTTCTATGCCATAAAAGAAATTTCACACTTAAGTAAGCAATAAATATTGTTATTAATCAACTTTATTTATCTTAAAATAAGTTTTGAATGAATATAAAAATTCTAATATGATATCAAAATCAAATGACCACTCATACTTCCTGCAGATATACCTGCAACCAACCAATGAAGTGTTCGAGAAACAATACGCGAATCCCAAGATGGACCAATTCTCCATGAGAAACGTCGTTCCGAGGCTCATCACGAGGTCCCTTTCGGTGGTGATCGCCACATTCTTTGCCGCATTGCTACCATTCTTCGGAGACATCATGGCGTTGGGTGGAGCATTCGGCTGCATTCCGTTGGACTTCATCTTTCCGATGGTGTTCTACAATGTCACATTTAGGTCATCCCGATGTCGGTCGATATATTGGGTCAATATGGTGATTGCTTTGGTCTCGTCGGCATTGATGGCCGTAGGAGCAGTTGCGTCTATTAGACAGATCTCTTTGGATGCCAAGACTTATAAGTTGTTTGCTAATGTCTAGGGTGGCAACCAACCTACGTGTGACGTGTCACTTAACAAATTATTTAGTTCAGAATCTAAGAGAAATTATTGAGTTCAGCTAGGATTCGACAAGATAAAAAAAAATTGTGTAATATTTATAACTTGCCATAAATTAAGAAAATACGAAAAATCTTAATAATCAGTTGTGCAAAATTTTGTTTATGTTGAGATTATGTCACGATTTTTATGTGTAACTTTTAAGTCGGTAGATTTTTTCCGAAATAAAATATTCTGAGGTCCTTAAGTTAAACTTCTTAAAATATAATTATTAGTTATATGTTTGTGTTGAGTCAACAAAATATCATTTTGTACGCAAAAATTTATGAACTTTTACTTGAAGGAGCTGATCAATCGGACAAAACTTGGCCCACATGATTAGAGAGTGGAATATGTTAAACAGTCAACAAAATTTTGGGGCAAGGAAAGGATGAGTCTTAAATTGGTTGGTCCCAATTCAATGTATGAAATATTAGCAACTAATCGCACAGTCAAAAACTCGTGGTTAACTTTACCTTTTAAAGTTAATTAAAAATATGTCAAAATGACATAGCTATTTAATTTAAATTATTATGACAAAATTACTTAAAATGTGGCATAAACCAATTCGTGTCATTTCTCCTTTCAAAAATTTGTGTCATTTTTCAATGTGCCAATCCGTGACAAAATTAGTTAATTTTGTTTATAACAAATTGAAACAAACTATTATGACAAATTGACACGAAGTTTTATGATAAAATGATATGACATATTATAATCAGATATGTCATTTTAACATAACAGTATAGTTCGAGTATGTCATTTTATCATAACATGATATATCATTTTATTTTAGGGAAAAGTCACTTTTAGTACCCTGTGGTTTTTGCGAAAATCACTTTAGTACCCTGTGGTTTAAAACCCATCAATCGGGTCATACCTCACCAATTTTCCATCACTTTGGTCCCAAAATTACGATACTACCCCTCCCTCAATCAGAACCTAACCAAACCCAATTCAACCCGACCGAACCTACATCCAATTTAACTAAATGGGGCGTAAAAAATAGGATATGACTCGGATTGAGCTGAAATTTTACAAGAAGCATCGTAACCGACACCAATTGAGTTGAAACTTCGTAAAATCGTATAGAATAGAAAATATATCCAATTGAGTTGAAACTTGTCCCAGGAAACCTTAAGAATCTCTAATAAATTTAGAAACCAAAATGCATCCTTCGGACAAGTTTTAGGGTGCTTTTTGTAAAATTTTAGCTCAATCCGAGTCATATCCTATTTTTTACGCCCCATTGGGTTGAATTGGATGTGGGTTCGGTCGGGTTGAATTGGGTTTGGTTAGGTTCTGATTGAGGGAGGGGTAGTATCATAATTTTGGGACCAAAGTGATGGAAAATTGGTGAGGTATGACCAGATTGATGGGTTTTAAACCACAGGGTACTAAAGTGATTTTCGCAGAAACCACAGGGTACTAAAGTGACTTTTCCCTTTATTTTATCGTATGTATACTGTTTAGACTGTCCATACTGTGCACATACTGGGTGCGTTTGGTACGACTTCTGGACAGGACAGAACAGTACTGGACAGAACAGTACTGGACAGAACTACTTGTTCTAGCTGTACTGTCCTATGTTTGGTTATTTCAGTACGTGATTGAATATTTTGTCTATTTCTCAATTGTATATGTATAATAATTTAATCTAAAATTTTGTTAAAGACAAAAATATTCTTCATGATAACAACAGATAATATTCATTAAACTGAGAAAAATCAATCATTACATTAACAATAATGTTATATCATAAAAATAAAATTTTTGAATAAAAATCAGAATTAAAACTAAATATTCAAAAATAATCCTTATGAATTTAGATCATGTTAATTACATTATAAATATTTTTAATATGATATCACATAATTAAACAAATATGTTTCTGTAAAGATAAAATATTATTAAAAATTATTCATGCATGTACACTATATAACAAATGAGTATGTTAAATTTATTTGTTTGAGTGGCTCACTAAAATAATATCATTGTAAATATGTATGTGTTGATCAAATATATAGATTAACCACTTTCATATTTTTATATGAATTTATATCCGAAATATGAAATATAAAAAATTTAAATGAATCCCAATTAAAAAAATTGTATATAAGATCTAAAAATTTATAGTAGAGAAAATGATTATTAATGATTGAGTTAAATATGATAACAAATAAGAAAAAAGAAATAATATAAGGTAACATGGTAAAAACATGCCATAAAAGATTTCTGTCATTGAACAAAAAATTTTGTCACATGGAAATAGGTGAGACAAGAAATTAAGAGTGGGCTTGGACAAGGATTTAATTGTGTCCTGTCCATTTCTGGTGCCAAATATAGGCTTGGACAAAAAACTTTGTCCTGTCCCGTCCAAGCCTTAGTACCAAACGCACCCACTCTCTCTCACCCCTAGTTTAGATAAATATTTTTTAGAACGACTGGTTTAAATATTCCAGCGGTCAAATTTGACCTGACAATTTGACTTGACAACATTTTCCAATACTTGTGGTATTCTTGCTCTTCTTATAATCAGACATGACAATCAAAGTAGTTTTCTTACTGTTACTGCTCTATTTATAGAGTCGAGGTGCATAACTTAATTAAAAAGGTAAAATATTTTTCCACTTTAAAATTTTTTTTGGGTGCTAGTAATACAATTTCAATCATTGTTACATCATTCGCCAGCGGAATTATTCCCGAGATTCAGGTTTCTTATTTACCTTGTTTAAGTTAACATATTTTCGCATTTTGAAAACTTCTCTGCGTGGCCTAAATTTACGTAATTGCATTCTTTCAATCCACTGGTTAAGATATTTCAGCAGCCGAATGTGACAGGGACAGGACCAACGTTTTTCTCTTATTGTCTTTATCCTTGTAATATGACTGGATAATATTCCGTTAAATGAAATAGTTTATCATTGGATTTAGCAAGTGGACCGTATGAATCGAAAAACTAAAGATTTTTGTGTCTGACTCACAAACCAATTTTAAAAACATTAATAAAGAGGAAGTAAGTCGTTACCTACCAGAAATACAGGAGTTAATGGCAGAGGTTGGTTGGGAGGATTAATGGAAATTTAAATTTGGAAAAGAAAATGAAAGATGAAGAGAAAATGATGGGAGAGAAGAGAGCTCCAATGAAATGTTCTCTCGCTGCATTGTTATTTAGTATTTACCATACATTCGCTCATAATCCAATTTTTTCAACGGAATGACAAAATCTTTCAATTCTCTGGTTTTGATATAATTGGTTTTCTAAAAGATAAATTTGGATCAAAATTATATTGTCAGATTTGGAACTCTATAAAATTGACAACCTTGTGACGGCAAGTTAGATATTGTTTGGCAAGTTTATATTTATTTATTTAGAATGATTGCTTTAGATGCTCCAGCAGTCAATTATGACCGGAGCCGGACTACATTTTCCATTTGTCGTCCTTATTCTTGATCTCCTACTTTTTTATTTTTGTAATATCTATTTAAAGCCGAGCACAATCTAACCTAATAACTAAAACAATTTTCTTACAATACTGCTCTGTTCATGAAGCTAAGGTCCCATCACTTAATTAAAAGAACTATTGTATCTTCCCACTTCAACCAATTTTTGTTGGTTCCTGATCTTGTCATTACCATAAATTATAAAGTATGTCCTCGATTCTCCTCCTCTTGGTCCATTAACAAACAGAAAGACACTCCAGTACAATGGGAGCTTCAGGGATGGAAACCTCTGCACCAGCTTCCCCTACTCAGGATAACGAACACGGCATCGTTTATCCCGCGAAAGAGCTTGATGCTGGAGCCTTATTCGTCCTCAAGTCTCGCGGTAACTGCCCAGGAACTTCCATAGTTATTAGCTCAACTCTCGTTTTCTTACCATTTGAATCAACTCTCGTTGTTCGTGTAGGATCATGGTTGCACTGCGGGTACCACTTGACGACATCAATAGTGGCTCCTGCGCTTCTGAGTCTTCCTTTTGCACTGTCGATGCTGGGCTGGGGCGCAGGAGTAGTGTGCCTGATCCTTGGAGCTGTGGTGACTTTCTATTCCTACAACCTCATGTCGCTGGTCCTGGACCACCACGCTCAACTCGGCAGGCGCCAGCTGCGATTCCGCGACATGGCCACCGATATATTAGGCAAGTAACCAATTTTCGGTCGCAATTCGGGCCGATTACGAAGTGAAAGAACTCTACTAACCCGTTGCCTCGTTCATTTCTGATGTTGTATATCATAAGTTAGGATGTTAACCGTGCAGGACCAAGTTGGGGTAAATTTGTGGTTGGGCCACTTCAGTTTGGGATATGCTATGGTGCTGTGATCGCTACTATTCTTCTTGGAGGGCAGAGCCTCAAGGTCAGGTTCCAAACATCTTGATCCATCCTTGTTACTACTTGGCTACATCTCGTATTGATTGTTATGTATTGTCAGGCCAATTGTATGTATGTGAAGAATTCAATAATGTAGATGCACTTTTTTAACCTAGTATCATCAGATCATCAGGACACTATTTGAAATGACGTGTTGTAAATCTTGACCGAATCGGGTTTATCCTCTTACCTTTGTGCAGTATATCTACTTGTTGTACAGCCCAAATGGGGCAATGAAATTATACCAATTCATCGTCATCAACGGGGCGATGACGCTATTCCTAGCACAAATCCCATCATTCCATTCCTTGAGGCACATAAATATGGTCGGCTTAGTCGTCTGCCTGGCCTATAGTGCTTGTGCTACTGCTGGTTCCGTACACATAGGTTTGTACTTTGTAGTGAATTTGGCCACCAAGAAACTCCATTGATTTATTTTATTTAGGAACGTTAATTTGGCCAAAAGTTGGCTTCTTTGCATGACTTTTGGGAGCTTGTCGTGAAAATATGTCTTTAATTCAGGAAAATCCAACGACGAAATGGCCAAGGATTACTCGGTGGTCGGATCCTTGGAAAATCAGATTTTTGGTGCTAGTAATGCTATTTCAATCATTGCCACATCATTCGCCAGTGGAATTATTCCCGAGATTCAGGTTTCTTTTTTTACCATGTTTCAGTTAACATATTTTCGCATTTTGACAACTTCTCTGCGTGGCCTAAATTTACGTAACTGTAGTGAATTATTGTATTATTTCCTGATGTTTTTTCAAATATCAATAATCCACCCATCTTCATTTTCAGGCAACCATTGCTCTTCCAGTGGAGGGGAAGATGTTCAAGGGCCTGTGTATGTGCTACGCTGTAATAATCGCAACATACTTCAGCGTAGCCATTTCAGGGTACTGGGCCTTTGGCAACCAAGCCCAAGGAACAATTCTTGCCAACTTTATGGGCCCACATCTGATGAACCCATTGTTGCCTAGATGGTTTCTCTTGATGACCAATGTCTTCATTATCTTGCAAGTCTCTGCCAACACTGTGGTAAGAAGTAGCAACAGATCGTTTAGCTTGTCTTATTAAAACGGTTGGAATTATAAGTATGTTAGTTTTGAGTGCGATAAAAATGGTTGAAATTATAAGATCATATAACTGAGTGTGATAAAAACAATAGAAATTATAAGATCGCTATAGTTGACACTGATACAATTGTTATAAGCTGTAGTCTTGAGATTTTGAGATGCACTATGTATTATATAATTGGCTTGGAGAATTACAGTGTGATATAAATATAGTGATATTAACGCCAATATAGGTTCGTATTCTTTCCATGCCATAAAATAAATTTCACACTAAGTAAGTAGTAAAAAATACTATTAATCAATTCTACTTATCCAAAAAAAGTTTTGATGAATACGAAAAATTCTAATATGATATTATTGATAATTTTTTTATTAGTAAATTTTATTAAAAAAAAAATTTACAAAGAGGCACAGACCGAGGAGAAACAACATCAAAAACAAAAAAAAAAACTCACACCTTTACGTCCACACCCCAATTTTACTTGTTACTTGCATGACCACTTATACTTCTTGCAGATATACTTGCAACCAACTAACGAAGTGTTCGAGAAACAATACGCAAATCCCAGGATGGACCAATTCTCCACCAGAAACGTCGTCCCGAGACTCATCATGAGGTCTCTCTCAGTGGTGGTTGCCACATTCTTTGCCGCATTATTGCCCTTCTTCGGAGACATCATGGCATTGTTCGGAGCATTCGGCTGCATTCCATTGGACTTCATCTTCCCGATGGTGTTCTACAACGTCACATTTAGACCATCCCGACGCCGGCTAATGTATTGGGTCAATATGGTGATTGCTTTGGTCTCATCGGCGCTGGTGGCCGTAGGAGCAGTTGCGTCCGTTAGGCAGATCTCTCTAGATGCCAAGACTTATAAGTTGTTTGCTAATGTATAGGGTGGCAACCGACCTATGTGTCACTTAAGAAATTATTGAGTTCAGAAGCTAAAAGAAATTATTGGAAGAAGCTAGGATTCGACAAGATAAAATATTGTGTAATGTTAATGTATCTATTTGTAACTTGCCATAAATTAAGAAAATACGAAAAATCTTAATAGTCAGATGTGCAAATTTTCGTTTAGGTTGAGATTGTGTCACGATTTTTATGTGTAACTTTTAAATTGGTAGATTTTTTCTGAAATAAAATATCCTGAGGTTTTTAAGTTAAACTTCTTAACACGTAATTTTCAGTTATATTTTTATGTTGAGTGAACAAAATATCATTTTGTACGCAAAAATTTATGATTTTTTACTTGAAGGAGCTGATCAGTCGGACAAAGCTTGGCCCAGATGATTAGAGAGTAGAATATGTTAAAACAGTCAACAAATTTTTCGGGCAAGGAAAGGATGGGTCTTAAATTGGTTGGTCCCAATTCAATGCGTGAAATTAGCTTCTAACCACACAGCCAAAAATTTCGTGGTAAACTTTACTTTTTTAAAGTTGATTAAAATGTTCTTTAATCTCTTAATTTAAAATCGAGTAATATCTAGTTCTATTTAATAGTATGCTTATATTTTTCATTTGTAGTCATTATATTTTTTAAAATAATTCAACTCTCTTTGTCACACTTTATCGATTCTAATCGGTAATTAAAGTTTACACTTTATAGTAAGCTGATACTACACTTTCTTTCCTAGTGTGAAAAAAGCTTATGGTTTTTCCATAGTGGAAACCGGCCAACATCAATGGGGTCTCCATTACAGCACTGAGAGTTGCTGCCTATAGAAAAAAGGTGTACATCTTTTAATTTAATTTGGGCTTAAATAATAAAGTCTAAAACAGATGCTTTACATTATAGGTGGTTGATTTTAAATTGTTGTTAGATGCCAAAACTATGTAAAAGCACAGGAAACATATCAACAGACGACCAGTCAGCTAAAAAGTATTTAAGAGATGATGCACATTTTGACTTAGGAAACATAAGGATTTTTTTTTTTTTGAGGGATTAGGAAACATAAGGATTAAGGGCTGCTTCTTTATCCCGTGAACATGACAAGCTAAAATGCCTTTAGTGATTATTTAATACTATTCGGGGATTGAATGAATTGTCTACTTGATTCAATGGTTCGCCGACTTCCGTAATCGTCGATGTTGCCGTCGCCGTCTTTATCATCGTCGTCGACGCCGTTTCCATAATCGTCGTCGCCGTCGCCATTTCCATCGTTGCAGTGTCCACCGCCGTTGATGTTGCGGTTGCCATCGATGTGGCAGTTTTTTGTCCCAGGTTTTGCTGCTTATTAATTTAGAGCTGAGAGATTTCAATTTTGGCAGTTATATTTGTTTTATTTAATGATAATCAAATGATCATTATGTTCCCGCACTACTAATATGCAAAACGGTATTGTATACCCTTCTACAGTACCAGATCAGAACTCCCCTCCGACTTGTTTGCTCCTAAATTGGAAATTTGTGACTTGGTCCTTTCGTTGACCTGTCTCAATATACTTCCTTCCAAAGCCGTTATGACAAGATAAAGTTCGAGAGAGGAATTTTTTTGGGATAAACTACGTACTGTGATGTCATTAGTGTTGGGAATTGGCTTATAAAGTTCATTTTGTCAACAACTGCGCATCAACATCAAAGAACAGCAAGTGCAAGGTTTTTTTCAAGGAAAATTTAGGTGGATTGGCCTAAATCCCCGAGTTTTTAACGGTGTTGAGATTTGAATTTTCTTAACACAAATTTAAAATTGGATCCGTTTTCATGTTTCCGGAAACATTTACATTGATAAAATTGCAAGGTTTAGCAACAAACAGCAACGAGTATTTACGCCACCTCAAAATTACGTGGAATGATTTGAGGAAAAAGTAAGATTTCAACTCCGGCGACGTAAAATTGGTGTATAATTTCTCTTTCAAAATTCCAACGCCCAGAACAATAAATATTATTGGTAAACAAAATTAATGAAATTGAACTAATTTCATATTGTTGATGAATGAAATATTAGAACGACATCGAAACATATATAACTGTTGAATAAAGCAAATAAAATTTTGAATTTTCTTTTGGTTCGATGCATTTTTAACTAAGTAGTTTTAATTTAATTTTATATATTTCGTTGAAGAGGTTTCTCAAAAAGGATAATAATTAGGACCATGAGGCAGCTGATATCCTTGGCAAAATTTTGTAGAGGTGCTTCCAACAAGTCACAATATGCGAAAAATGAAGTTGTTTTTTACATGATCATTAATTAGTACGGAACGACGAAACTATTGTACACGATCTGACATGATACGTAGTATAATTAAGACTAGTGTTTTTTTTTTCCTTTCAAGATCATCTATTTTTGAAAATTAACTAATCATATTAATCCAATTTTGAATTAAGTGTAATTGCACTATGAAATTTTTAACCATTTTCATTTTCATGGGTGACATTTGCTTATGTTAGAAGCTGGACACATGGATACAATCCTCATTTGCATGGCAGTTAAAACTTTTTGGCATCAGTGTTGTTACAGTACCCACACTTTTGTCAATGAAAATTAATTTACCCATACAAAAAGTCGACATCTGGTCACGGGAACACTTAAAATTCACTGCCGAGTCAAACAAAAAAAAGGCTGGGAACATAATTGAGAAGCTATTTAAGCCATCCACCTGCTGACCAGCATCAGTTATTATGATGATGGAGGGCTACCACATACATCTTCTTCTGGATTTACCAAAATTCCCTCTTCTTCTCCCCAACCATCCAACCAACCGATACAATTACTCACATAATTTGAGCGATTTGTATTATAGAATACATTAGGCGAATTCCAATAGTCTTTCCTTTTCTTGTATATTTGATTTCTATAGATTAGCCGGCGTACTGAATTTTATTGTTTTCTTAATTTCCGAGTATTGCCTAGTCTGGAGCTGTATTCTACTTCTCTTTTTACAAAATAACAAACTGATTTATAATCTATGTATTTTTTGTAATTATAACATACTTTTTTCTTATGCAATGACTTTTCTGATGTAATTTTTTTCATAAGTCAGTTGTAATTTATAATTATCATTATAGCCAAGGAGAATTTGCACTGTAACCTTTTTTAAGGTAAATTTTATTTCATCAAGACAGATATAGTATGTAGTTTCAAATTGCATAGTAAACAATCTCGAATGTCCGCCTAGAAATTAAAGATTTACTAGTTACACCATAAAATTAAGATATAACACAATCTCCTGTAGACCCATCTTGATAGAAAGACCCGACCAAAAAAACATACCGATACACGTGTAGAGATGAGCAGCTTTAGCTTTGTTGGACTGAAACCTAACTCCTTCAAAAATATCCTTTTTCTCTCCTTCCATACACCAACATATTGATGCGAACAAGATGTACCAAACCTTCTTTAGAATTTTCCATGTGACTAATCCAACCCATAGGTCAGAAAAAAGAGTGTTGGGAAACCGGAAGACCAACTGATGCCATTTCTGTTTTTACTCGAGTTTTTCTCTTCTCTCTCTCTCTCATCAGTTTGTGAAATTTTCAGTCTTATATTTTAGGGTGGAATGGGCGATTATGTGATTCGGCTTAAACTACGAAATGAGTCCAAAATAGTGGACATGGGCCGGCCCGATGGGTGGGATTAAATTTCGTTTGGTATTCCATTTCCCATGCTCAACTGCGATATAAAAGTGATGATTGGTCGCCATCGGACCCCTTGGAATGAAAGTATGTATGACGGCGACTGTCAAGTTTAACTGATTCGATTTGGGGAATATTGTGTTTGTCCTTATTTTAAAGGTAAATTACCCTTCAGTTGTTAGAACCTAAAACTTCCTAATTATTTAGGACGATCATTGGGCTACAAATTTTTTTTTTTTTGACACATTGTGATTGTCCTGTTCTACTATTGTTGCTACTTGTCGATGTTGTGGCCGGACTGAATCTTCAGGGTGCTGTTAATTCTCATGTTTGTGTTGTTTAATTCCCAGGCTAATAATTATAATATTGAATGAAGATGGAAATGATGGCGCCACGGAGGTGGCGGTGGTTTCCGGGATGGAAGATGTGGGTTTTATTCTCCATTTCTATGATATGTAACAATGCACAAGCAATCCAGGAGTTTGGGCCTGCACTTAATGCAGCCCATTCCAACTTCTTTGTGCCTTATTCTGAAATTCTAATAGGCCTTCCAGTAATGCCCAGTGCCTAATCCGGTGATTAAAAGGAGATCTATCAGATTAATTTTGATCAGAAATGCTATGGATAAGGTCAAGTAATAGTCCATAAAATTCAAACTCGTCGAATATTAAACTATTTATATTCGACTGATTTAACACAAGGTTGGATCCAAATCTATTATGAAATAAAGGAAATAGTACAATTTACCTATATGAGGTTTTGTCGATTTCACATTTAGGCTGAGTGATTTTAATTTTGTAATTTGGTCTATGTAGTTTAAAATTTTTTAGAGCATACAGTCCATACCTAGTTAATATGATTTTTAATTAAGGACAATCGTGAAAATCAAGTTGTACGTCTGTTCAATCATGATCGCAACTTGACCGACAACTAACGGTAGTCGTCCCGGACCTGTGAATATGCTCGCTTCAACAAGTGTAGTTTAGTTAACGTATTAGTCACTTAATTAAATAAGATTAATGCATAATTAATTGATAATTATGCACCAATCCTAGTAAATTGGTATCAGAAAATGGTTGTTGCTATGATTTGATGTTAATATAATATTTAAAATTAAATAATTATGTATTATTTTTGCTTAAAAATTATATCAATTAGATATTGACCGTATGCACTAAAAGATTTTAAACTACATGAACCATTTGAACACAAAATCGGTGAAATTACATGTAAATATATTGTAGTTTTAACTTAAATAAATGTCTGGTTGTTGATGAGTTTACTCGTGACATGAATCCAGGTCCGGTCCATGTTATATTATACATAAATGTTTATTTTTTAGCATGCGAGTATAAATAGAAATTGGTAAATGTTTCCCACAGAAAAAGAAAACTTGTCGAATTTAGGTTACACACACTCTTTTGACGAGCCTTTCTCTCTATATAAGAGGAAAAATAATATACTCGATATCGAAGAGCATCCACATAGACTTGTAGACGGATTGGCTTGCTTCCTGTTCAAAATAGTTTTGGAGTTAGTAATACAATTTTTTTTTATTCAATCAATAATTCTTAATGACTAATTTTCTTAAACGATAATTTTTGTGAGTAATTAATTGAAATTTTGGAGGGTGATACCTTAGAGTAATTTTCTTTGTCCCATTTCCGAGCCTGGATGATGAAGTATGAGGCCAGAATTATATGTGCAGGTATCATAACATTACGTTTAAAAGCCTGTTTGAAAAAATTAAATATTAAGCTTTAAGTTGACATAAAATCTATTTAACACCATATAGAAGCTAAAGAGATATATTTAATTAAACAAAATGATAAAAATTACCTGAGGCATGAGAATAGCCGTTGCAATAGCACCCAAGTAAGAAAGTATTATGGTTCCAAAACCAAAGAATGCAACCTTTTTGGGCCCATAAATTGAAACCAAAGTTGGTACGTTGCCTCTGTAATATTTTGACCATTTGAGGTTGAAATTAGCCAACTCAACTAATGTATAAAATAACTAACAGAATTGAATTAAATGAAAACTTACTTTTTGTCTCCTTCAACGTCTTCGATATCTTTTAGTGCACCACAAACAAGTGCAAAAAATGTGGTGAATGCTGCCATAAATATCTCTGGCTTACTGTGTTCAACAGTTAGTAAATTTTTTAAATTCGGATCAAACAATGTAGTAGTGAACTTATTGATTTCATTAATTAATATTTAATTAATAAAAAAAGGACGAGTGGTCAAGAGATTACGTCAACTGAAATGGAAGCCCAAGAACTGTTCTTGTTGCAACTGACAAACATAGAGTGAATGTATACCCTCGCAACTGGAATTGACTATTTAGTTAGGAAATTTTCAATTATTAAAATATATATTTGTGTAATACTATTTTTTTATGTGCGAATGGAAGCGGAACTTACCGAACCACAAGTGAATACTGCACCAAGAGTAGACCGCTTGGTTGAAAATGGAGGAACAGAATATAATATGCCTTGTATGAACATCCACATAATCCAGCCCAGCAGGATACCCGATTTCAGAAGTAGGGGAACTCCCAAGCCAATTATTGAAAAACACATCACCAATATCCACGCAGATTTAAGAGACAATTCTCCCGACGCCAACGGATAATGCGGTTTATTTATTCTGCAAATTTATCATAAAAGTACCATTAATTTTAATATACATATATTGTGTGTTGTTTGATAAATACATAAAAAAAACATACTTGTCGATTTCAACATCGTTAATTTGGTTGACAGCATTGATGAAACCATCGGCACAAAGCATAGCGACAAGAATGACCATTGCCCGTAGAGGTAGAGTCCACTTGGGAATCATCACCAAATGAGCATTCTTCATCCATGTTCTTGCCATTACGGATCTACATTAGCCAAAAGATAAAACTATAAATTATGGAGGATGTAACTAGAGTTGGTACATCAACGACTTCAAATATCTCGTAAATATTCTTTCAGACAAATAATTATATTTTCTGAATATATATATATATATATATATATATATATCTGTGAATATAATGGGTCAATTAAATTATTGTTGTTAGGAAATTAGGAAATGCTCCCAGCATAATCGAGGTTCATAGTTTGTATCACTTTGACCAAACAAAGAATACATTAACGTAAATATATGATGATATTTTGATAAGTGAGAGAAGAATGATATTTGTTATCTTTTCTTAGTTAGAAAATGAAGATCATTCACCCTTATTTATAGAGGTTTGGAATAGCCATTGGAGTCTCTTCATTGCCGAATACATTTCTGGAATATTCAAATGGTGGTGGCCATCAAAAAAGGTCACTTCCAAATAAGTTTGAATAAAGAGGCATAAACTTGTGTGGGCGAGGTTGGAGCCCGTCGGGTTCATGAGGACCGTTGAAACTTCATCCGATAGCCACCTGACGCTCACTCAATTCTATTTGGAACCACGGACTTCCCGACGCCCTCCACATATGACACCCTCCGACTCCAATTTCAAAACTCAAATTCTTTTTCAAATGACCCAGTACTCCTTAATCGTTCTTGCGAGCATGATTAAGTTTTTGATTATCTATTTGTTACTATCTATCTCATCACTCATCGGAAAATAATGACAAATTAATAGCTTACATGAATGCTGAAGTTGTTCCCAACAGGATATGGGGTCTCGTGAATCGCAGTAATACGTCAATGGACTTGGATATTTTGGTGAGGGGTGAATCCAGTTTATCTACCTCTTTTCCATTTGATGAACCCTGCATGATTAGAAGCGAGTGGGTAATGTATAGAAGTCACGCTATCTATTGTGAATCAATCTGCAGATAAGAAAACGAAAAGACATAAAACATTTGACGCATTTTATCAAAAAAAAAAAAATTACGTCAAGGATCGTTATCATTGGAGTTTCTCCAATACTTTCTGAACGCCGATTACTTTGTCACTTGTTGATATTTATAAGAGAAAAAAGACTGAACTCGCTCACTATTACTTCAGGTGTGGTATCTAGTACTTCAGGTGTGATATTCTTTGTAATATTGCTATAAATATCATTGCCTTGTTTTTTTTTTTGATAAGTAAAATGTTACTCCTTAAAACCCCAAAAATATTACATGCACGTATAAAAATCATTGCCTTGTTTTTTTAAATGAATGAAACTTATAAAAAAAGAACTCCATCACTAGTTGGATCACCAACACCATTTGACTAGTGTATAATCTATCAGGCTTCAAACCCAACAATATCTACGTATCTGGTCGCATAATTAAGACATGATATGTACCTTAGTTGTTGATAAACGAACCCTTTTCATGCCGTAAGAAATAAGAACCACAATTAGTTAACTAAGTAAATGTAACAAAGATATTAACTAAACCGAAACTATTTTGGAAACTTTTTATTAATACACTATTGGATTAAATAATATTTGGCATGTACTATTTTTTTCCATAACATTAGTTTTGAATTTTTTTTTCTTAAGTGAATAACAATATTTACAAATGTAAATGCTGAATAGTTCTGAAAGAGACAGCAACCAGCGGGTCTCGGAGAGCACCCGTTTTCTGTTATCATAAATTTAACATTAAATCACCCTAAATGCAACCAAAATCCCCCAAAAGCATATTTTGAATCTTTTAAGCATGACTAGATTAGTAGATTAGCCATATTTAATAGTATGGGTTGGCAGTAATTAATAAAGAAGCCAGAAATCTGTACCAGCTCATCGTTGTAGTTCAGTTCTCTCTCAGAAGCGAAGTCATCTGTTTCTCCAACTTGCTTGGCCTTGGCCTAGACAGAAACCAATTTATTGATTCACATGTTTATACATATACAATTTAATATGATATTATTAATGCCAATTCGACAGCGAATATCAAAATCTTGGAAATAATTTTTTCCAACACACGTAAAAATGTGTCGTAAGAGACTTAAATACCCGCAATTGAAAGGCCTTATAAGATGCATGAGATTTTTCTAAACAGTAGAGTGATCGAGCTGAAAATTTTGTCTGGGAGCATTTAGAAGACATTTCAAATGATTTGGTAGGGTAGACTGCTATGCGTGTCCGGTGAGCAAAGAAGTTAGGGTTTCGTAATCGATCAGGAACTCGAAGTAACTTGGATGGAAGGGAGAGGGAAATATTATCCATGGCTGATGAATAATTAAAGGAACAGCTAAGTAGAAAAGGAGAAAGTATGGTATTGGTTTAGCTTAGCTTGGTTGCTTATTTATAGGGCTGGAAGGTCGGGATTTTTCTGCATGCAAGTGGATTACGGTCGAGCTAAGTTCAAGAAGTTGGAATTTCTCTGGGTCATATCTAATCCAATCTTTGAAAACTTTTTTTATAGGTTCAACCTTAGATTATCATGTTGCATACCCGCTTACCTCATACAAACCGTAATCATATTCTATTGGAAAATGCTGGAAATTTTAGCAGAAAAGGATATAAAAATATTTATATTGACTAGTGTATAGAGATAAATTATATTTATAACTATTTCAATACTCAAACAAAGATAAATTGGAAATTGATAGGTTGCCTTGGATTTGTTACTGAATTGGAAATTCGTGAGTCAGTCCATTGGCCGATCTAATAAGTGTTTAGTGTAATTAAATAACAAGTTCAAATATATCAAAAAAATTTGTTATCTTTTATAATATCGATTTGATTCAAATTAAATGATCGAATTGACCAAATATAAGATGTTATAAAGTGGGAGAAAAAGTTCGCTTAATTTGTATGTATGTATGTACATATATATACATGTATGTATGTATGTATATATATATATATATATGTATATGTATATATATATTTCTTTTCTAACACTTTATTCCGAACAAAATTAAGAACAAAGAATCACTCGTCTAACAATCAATAATATTAAATAAAGTGTGGTAAAAAATTAATCAATACTAATTGAATAAATTATTCTCAAATTTTTGTTTATCCTTTTATTTGCAATAGAATCTATTAACTTATCAAAACTTGGTTTCATATCTTTCATGTACAACAAAATATTAATTTTAGATTTCTCGAGAATGTCAATATTTTATTTTTTACCATGTAAAATAATTTCTATATCCTCTAACAAAAAGACAAAAAAATTCAAAAACATCAAACTAAGAACACCAAATCATAAATAAGATCAAACTAACTTAAACTCGATAACATCAATAACACTGAAAACGTACTTTCTTGTAATGAAAATAATAGATCTACAAAATCTATTTAAAAAAAATGACATCGAGTATACTCAATCCACACATAAAACTAGAAAATTCTCATCATTTTAGCTTCATTCTTCTCCTAGAAGCAATAGAAAATATGGACGTAAAAAAGCTATCGTTTTGCGTTTTATGTGTTGATCCATGAAGGACAAAAATCCTCAACGTTTCGTCCATTCTCCCAACTTTGTCCATTCGACCACCTCAAGGAGATTGAATCCATTGCGTTTCATGCCATATCTAGCAACGACCACCCCCACGGTGAGGTCGACGATAGAGGGGAGGGAGTCCTTCTTTGGTCGTTCTGTGTACAGATGGAGTCAAGCTAGTTCCAAAATCGAATCTTCTGGCAAAGATGAGCTCATTACACGATCCGTGCACCTCCATCTTGGAGAGTAAATCTTATCCCAAATTTAGTGTTATTGTTGTTCTTATTGTAAATATCAAGATAGGGTCGACGATGGAGAAGAGGTGTCAGCGGATGGGGTCGATGGCGAAGTCGAGGAAGAAGGCAAAGATGGGTGTTCGTGGAGATTTTTTTAATTTTGAGTTGTTCTTGATATTCTAAGGTAGAAAAAACTTGAAGAAGATTATTTTTATTTTGTTTTTTGTATACAAATATATTAATCATTTCACATTTCAAAAATTAAAAAATAAGGTTCATATAAGCAAGGAAACTAGACCAATATTTCGCATTAGAAAAATAACTGTGGATGATATTTTAATAGAGAAAAGATTTTATCGCAAATACGAAGATAAGTAAAAAATTTGAGAATAATTTATTCATACTAATATGTCATGATTAATTATTTTTACGAATATCAAAATTTTTATATTTTGCTCAAATGATAGCAGTAAAGCATCTTCCGGGACAGAAAGAAGGAAAAATTTTATTTTAATAATCTATGATTATGCACATTTTGACAAGTCAGCGTTTTGACATTGTTCACCTTGGTGACCAAAATTTGACAATTTTGATAATAATTTTTAAATCTGATTTAGTTTGTTTTATTAGAATTTACTACATTAACAACAAATCATATCTCTCTCTTTTAGATGACGCGGAAGTATCAAAAAGTAACAATTATCTAACCTTAATCTTAAAATTCCCAAACACCAATTATCAACCCAGTCCCAAAATTTCCTGATTCTCAGCCTCCCTCGCCCTCCAAGTCCCCTCATCTGACCTCGTCCTTCATCTCCCTATTGAGATCTTCATTTTCGGTTGGCTGCAAGAATTTGGGAACTTGAAAATTAAATTTGTCTTTTGTGAATTGAGTCATGCGGTCTGTTGTAATTTGTTTCCACGAGGACTTCTTGCCCCTCACTTTGCTGCCTAAACTTCCCTTGGCTCCAGAGAACTGCCATAAATATTTATGGTGTAAAAATCTATATTTAAGAATTTGTCAGAAATGTTAGGTGCAGAGCGAGATTAGTGGATTTATTGAGGTTTGGTTCTTGGAACTTGGTGCGTTCCGTTGTTTGTCCCCGTTGGAGATTTTTGAAGAACAAATTACGAATCTGTGAATCATTTTCTGTTCTAATACACCTACAAGTTGTTGCTTCTTGTCTTGAAATTCTGTTCCGTCCTGGAAGTATCAATGGAGTTGGAAATTCATTCATCTAAAGGCCATAGTGGGTAAATTCAATATTTATCGAATGACATCATGTTCTTGTTCCGATCTCCAATAGTATTTAATAAATTCGATAGTTATCAAATTAACTTTTGGTAAATTTTCTATTTTCAATTTAAAATTTTTAAAAATTATAAGTCAGCATTTAATATAATCCTAAAATATAACCATTGTTCTAATGAAAAAAAAAGTTGAATTCGAATAAGTACAAGTTCATCAATTCTAATTAGTACAAAAGCTTATTCCGAACATCAATGTTTGACTAATACAAGGAGTTGTCTGTAGTTAGACATATATTTTTATATCAACTAATACTCTTAGTCCGTTATGAGCAAAAGAAACTCGCTCCAAGTCAACTGCGCCGTGGCTTTGACCAAGGAAAAACACATCCAGTATTTCAACATAAACATTAATTTTCCCTTGAAAAAAGAAGTAGAATAATACAGTTGCCTCTCTCTACACGAGGTTGATGAATTTTCTGCCGTCCTCGAAGCCGGGCGCTGAATTGTCAATGATGGGTGTAAACAAACTAATTTAATTGTGTGGTCACTGCAGGTGATGGTGGAGTCCATCGGGGACTTTTGGGGTTTGTTGTTATGCCAAGGGTATTCCATAAAAATTATCAACCGCGTGTAAGTTACTTAAAATTTTATCAAGTTCTGGTGCGACATAGGCTCAATTAATTTTCGATTCGTTCTAGATTGTTATGTCCCTTTTACTGAATGAGTGTTGTGTCATCTCATCTTTTCATTCTTCCAAAAGCTTTGTAAGCTAACATCAAAATGTGTTATGTAAATTTGGAAAATTGATAGTTCAAAATTTTGTCAATGATATGTTGTAAAAAATTTATTTAAAAAAGAAAAAAGTCCATTTTTTATACCTAGGATTTCAGTAGAGCGGCTGTTCTTTTTCCAAACATTACTGCAATAGTAATCACCCCAAATCTGCAAAGTATGAGGCAACAAAAAGTAAAATTTAAAAAATAACCGAGTGGCCAATCTAATTTTAATTACCCTGTATGTAAATTTTACATAAAAAAGATTTAACTTCAGTAATTTCGAGCTTATTTCTGATCTCCTTCCACATCGGGAAGATTTTTCATTATACAAGAGTAGCATGAAACACGGTTGTGAATGTCGCCATGAATATCACTGATAAGCTGAAAAAACGTGGCCGTAACAAAAAGTTAAATGGGTTTAATTCGTTAAAATTGAACGAACAAATAATGTTTGTAATTTCTCTAAACTTCTATGCTACAGGAAAATTTTAAATAACTAGATGAATTTGTTTTCGATCCTTGAAAATTGAAAAAAGTTACATTTAGCTTGCATGAGAAAAGCAACAACATATAACAAAAATTCCACAATCGATACATTGTAAAGCCTAGGTGATATAGTATAATTAGTGGCGACGAGGCATACTTTATACTTGGGGAAGCTGTTTCAATTTTAGAAAAATAATTACATTTTGCAAAATATTATTCATATAACTAGATCAATTTTATATGTATGCTTTCAATGAAACTAAATTATTTCCAAATCGCCATATGTTTATACAGTAGTAGAAAAGAACCTTAATTCAAAAGGGAGCCCTAAAAGGTGTCTTACAGCACCATACGCAGCTCAATTGTTCATTATAACCCTTACCTGCGCAAAATCAAATAAAATTATAAGTCCTAATTCAATACATATAAGAAAGAGCATCGTAGTACTAGTACCAGTACGAATAATGTCTCAATTTATAGTCTTAAAAGCAACTTAAACAACAGAGCATACATGATGAAGAAAATCTCTCGTGTGAGATCTAATAGTAATCGGTTTAATTCGGATTATAAGAAAATATATATACGTACCGACGCACTAAACATTGCTCCAGCAGAAATTCTCTCGAGTCTTATTGGAGGAGCGTTGTATTTGTATATAGAAAAGAATTTGATGCAAATGCAAGCCATTAGGACTTTGGACTGTACAAATGCAGAAGCCAATATTCTGATCACCACATAAACTCGTCACGAGCTACCATGCCAGTCCTAGGGGCAGATCTCCTGATGCTAGAACTAAATAGGGTTTGTTAATCTTACAAATGAATAACAAATAAATAACTTTGACTCATATTCAACCCAACGACGAAATTATTCTGATATAAAATGAGCCACCAACATTGTCACATACTGATCTATTTCGATGTCATGGAGTTGGTTGTGGCCAGCGTTAAAAGCTGATGTACTCAATACAGCAACAAGAGTTGGCACTGCCTTTGGTAGCATAGACCACTTGAGCAATTCCGGGCTGCTCTCCATGTGCGTTCTTACCAAGTAAGCCCTAGCCAAACATTATCAAACTATTTGTCTATATCTGAGGGTTTTTTAGATCTCGTCAATTAATACCCGTTAATTCACAAAGAGTAAGCGTATATAATAAGTGTAACAAAATTAAAAGATTATTAAAGCTTAAGCACGTTTAATCCATAAGGCGTAGATAATTTAACATATTTCAAATCCTGACCATGTGTAATCTTAAAAATAACTTGATTGAGAATTTTAACTACTCTATTATGAAAGGTACAATTTCGTAGGAGGACCGGCTGCGGTCTCAAACTAAAACGGCAAACAAATGCTCTAACTCAACTATAAACAAAGAAAATATCACTCAAGTCAACTGCGCTGCACCTTTCACCACCAAAATTCCAAAAATTAATGAATTTTCCAAGTCCTCGAAGCACGGACGTTGAAGTGACAAAGGTGCAGCATAAAGCCTTGAAAAAAATCACTTATCATCAGATGAATGAATTTCCATGCTAACGCGGAGCATTCAATGCTTGATATCTATCTAACTAATAGTATTATAAAGGGTAAATTACATCTAGTCCCCTGTAGTTTGGCATATTTAAGGCTCGCCCCCCCGTTTTTTGCAAACCGATTAAAAAACCCCTACTGTGCAAACTAATTGTACAATTTCCCCCCTCATGCCGGAATCGGCATTTTTTCCGGCGAGAAAGCTCAGGAAAAGACTAAAATGCCCTTACACTAAAAAACAAAAATACCCTCCTCCCTTCTTCCTCCTTCCTCCTTCCTCTTTTTAACAAAATCATCCCAAATAACAATGATGAACACTAAAATACCATATTCAAAAATCAAACAGAATTCCTTAACATTAAATAACATCGAACAACAATAGTTTGATAGAACAAAATTTCCCAAAAATTAGAATAGATTGAATCTTAATTAAAAGAACCCTAATCCTCAATTAAAAATCCCCAAGCCCAAAACACACTGCAATTAAACCACAAAATCACAGAAATCGTCTCCCATCTTCTTCTTCTTATTGTTCCAAGGAGAGAGACGAACTCAAGCCTATAAAATAATGTACGTGATCCATCAGTCTATATAACTTGCGAATTGAAACATAGGATAAACAATTTGCATTCGAATTTTTAATGTAACCTGAGGACCCAGACGAGATTGAGGATCAAAAGGGTCGCCAACCACCCAATCTTTTGCCTTTTCCTCCAATTTCTTGACAAACTCTTCATAAATTCCTTCCTGGACATATACACGTGAATTCGCTACGCAAACTTCTCCCTGAGAGACCGCTCTCATAAATGCTTAATAAATGCTTTCTCCCCGGAGACCGCTCTCTGGTGGGGACCCAGAGTTCGAGAGGTGCATCGACTCCATGCTCCGATCCACCGTCGTTTGGAGCTAGGGCGAACTCACCCTTGTCTGCGCCCACCACTGCTCCGATGATGCCCTTTTTCTTGTCGAAGACAGGTGCCAAAAGCTGGAGGTGTTGTCGATCCAGAGTTGCCCGAGGGTGACCGATGCTGGTATAAGTCAAATTTCATTGAAGCGCGTTAACCTCAGGAAGCTCGATTTAAGTTACTGCTATGAGGTATCTCACGAGTCATTGGTGTTAGAGGGCTTGAAGGATGTTAAGAAGTTAAACCATTTTGTTCCTCGGTCGGGTGTCATGGCGGAGAGGTACGGCCATTGGAGGTTGTACGATGAGCTGTTTCACATAGATTCTTTCCAAATGTGATAGGATTCATGTTGCAGATGTAGAGCCACAAAATTCCCTTTCTTGTTCATTATGTTGAATAAATATCTTTCTTGGTTCGTATCATCTTCTCAGGATACGGATTTGTAGTATAATTGTTCTTGTATCTTCAACTTGATTCATAAGTGTTGAATTTTTTTTCTTTCAGAATTAGGGTTCATCTAATTTGGGGATTTCCACAATTAGGTTGGGGTTTTTTATCCGGGTTGGCTTAGGATGCGGATTATAAAGACATGGGCTGGGGAGGAGAAAATAGGAGGATGAGGAGGAGGAGGAGTTATAGGTAGGAGGAAGGAGAAGGAAGAGGAGGGAGGAAGAAGATTTTTAAGGAAGCTAGGAGGGAGAGAGAGAGAGAGGTTTTTTAGTTTTTTGTTTTGTTTTGTTTTTTAGTGTAAGGGTATTTTAGTCTTTTCTCGTGCCTTCTCGCCGGAAAAAATACCGATTCCGGCATGAGGGGGGAAATTGTACAATTAGTTTGCACAGTAGGGGTTTTTTAATCGATTTGCAAAAACCGGGAGGGCGAGCCTTAAATATGTCAAACTACAGGGGGCCAGATGTAATTTACCCTATTATAAATATATGAATATGAATGTAAGAGCTGACGCGATATAGTGATAACATACAAAAGAAATATGATATTTATATTATAGGTAATTATATACTTAGTATACTTAGGACTTATTGTTAAAGAACAATTAATTTATCGTCATATACATGATAAGATTTGATGAAAATTTAGTGTTCAAATTCTAGAATAGTGTATTCTTGGTATAATATACTTAAAAAAAAACTGGGGCTTCAATACCGATATTATGTTCATTGCTAGAAACCAATGGCTTCTTATACTTATCTTCCTACTTAGTTGCCCAAGTGTAATGTTTCTATCCTCTCTCGCGCCCGTGAATGGATTCTTTAGTCGGATGCGGCGGAAGTTATGGTAACCAAGATCCAATTTTATTCCTAAAATCGTATTTTGCACCGTGAGTTGGATTAATTTAACTAATCGCCTAAGGTTGAAAATGTATGTTGAGGTGTAAACTTATGTTAACGGTAACACTCAGGTACTATTTTTTCTTCTCAAGGGTTTCTCACTAGGTTTTATGCTTGAGTATCTAAACAAGATCTGCCGCTGCAACCTCGAATCTCTTAATAATATGAGAGAATTTACCCGCCAATGTTGTAAATATGTAGTTCAGTATGTAACTAATGCAAAAATAAAAATTCCGAGCACTATATAACTCGGCACTAGCAACCATGTCAGTCCCAACTCCCAATGGTAGATCTCCTGATACTAGGACCAAGTCGTCCTACAAATTAATTAAAATTATCAACATCTCAAGTTTATATTCAACCAAAAATCTCAAAATTAAATTAAGTCAAACAACTCTCTCACATACATACCTATTTCGTGGCACAGAGTTGGTTGTTGCTGTTGCGATAAGCTGATGTACTCATGGCAACAAGAATGGCCATTGCCTTTGGTAGCAAGTTTATTCTAGACTTTTCCCCTTAAAAAGGTTTATTTTAGATTTTTTAAATGAAGCAAATTTAATATTGATATCTTAATAATAATTTTAATTCAAGAATTGTTGTTAAGTTTTTGGTCTATAATCTATATATTCGATTAAGACTAATTTGAGTCAAGTAAATTTTTAAAGATGATAAAACTTTATTAACAAGAATTTTACACTATTATATTTCTAACAACTTGAATACTAGAATTTGGTTAAGCTAGGACAATAATTTTGCAATCTTGCGAGTCCATCTGCATCACTTGTTATAGAACAATAGCTGGCTTGAGACATTGATGAGGAACATTACATAATTTTATAAATCTTTGAATTCCAATTAGTTGTTTCATTTTTAGTTTTTATTCAAAAAGTCAAAAATTCTATCGAGTAAGTTGGGAAAACAAGTGATGTTCAAACAAAACATCCTTAGACCACCCGCAGCGGGTGAGACCTGCGCCCCGGGCGTGCCACGTGGCAGCCCGTGATTGGGTGCGGGTCTGTGCTCGGGGCGCCCCTGGTGTTAGTCGAGGCGCGTCTCGCCCCAACAGGGGCGCCCCGCCCCGGGCGACGTGGCCCAATCAGAAGGGGACTTTTCGAAAAATCGAAAAAAATAAAAAAAAATTGGAAAAATTAGGAAAAAAATTATAAAAATTCCTTTTAATGTTTTTGACTTTTTTGTGAAATTAAATAATTTTTATTGTTTTTTGGTAATTTTATACAATTTTTTGAATCCAAATAACGGGACTTTTCGGATAAAAAAAATGTGTGTGGTCCAAATTTGATGTAAAAATTGTATGGTCCAAATTCATTTGAAAATTCTATAAATAGATACAACCTTCTTCATAATTTTTCACACCAAAACATCTTCTCTCCTCTCTTTTCTTAATTAGATTGGGAATATCTAATTAATATTTTAATTAGATATGGATCCCAATGAAGAAAATGAGAATTTTGATTGGACCGATTTTAGGCAATTTAGTCCAACTAATGATTTTTTAGCTAGTAACCCCAATATTTACTCCCAGGCTAGTCAAAACCTAAGCCAAATTCCTGAGTCAAGCCAAGATCCTCCAAACACCCGCCCAACCGATCCTCTAGTCCGTCCAAGACCCAACCGACCAATGCCAAGGCCACATCCACTAAACAACCCTCAACCTCGACCAATTTACCCAAAATTCACGCCAAATGCTCCCCAGATGCCACCATACCCACCTTGGTACTTCACAAGTTTTTTCCAAAATCCACCAAATTGCCCACCAAATTTTACTGAATCTCGACCAAGCCCAGTGCAAATTCCACAACCTGAGTCATCAGCATCCACACAAATAAAAGAAAAAACCATTTCTAAGACTTGGAGTGTAAAAGAAGACATTGTACTAATGTCTACTTATTTACAGGTTAGTGAAGATGCCATTGTCGGGGCAAACCAGAAGGGACAAGGCCTATGATGCCGCATCAAGCAAATCTACGACCAATGTCGTATAGAAAATCTGACCGACCTTAGCCCAAGAAATTGTGAGCAGATGAAATGTAAATACAAACGCCTAACTCTGGCATATGGAGGATGGATTGAAGCATACACCTATACATCTTGGCACAAGCAAAGTGGCCAAGTCGAGTCTGATATAGTGGCGGAAGCGCATATATTATATCAACACGCCCACAAGAAAAAATTTCTTGATCTACATGTGTTTGAGGAAGTGATGCGCAAACATCCAAAATGGAATCCTGGCATGCAAAAAGATCAATCATTCGGCTTTACCTTTTCATTGCCGGCAAATGATATAGAGAGTGGTGGAAGCACAAAGAGAACAAGAACCACCGAGGAGGAAACCGACACAATTCTGGACGACCCACCTACTTCAATTAGCAGAGCTTCGACAATAGAGCGTCCAATTGGCCGAGAAGCAGCCAAGAAAACGCAAAGCGCTAAAGGAAAAGAGAAAGTCACATCAAACAATGACAACTTCCCTTCAGAGCTTGATTCTTTACAAATTGCACGGTCAACAGCGGAAGACACCGCCAAATATGTCATCGAGCAGATGAAAATGAATGACGAAAAAAGAAACCAACGAATGAAGGAGTACAAAGAAGCCAAGACGATTAGCGCTAATGCCAAGATTACAAGCGCTAATGCCAAGATTTCAAATGCTAAGGCCAAAATCCACCAAGCAAATACGGCCGTTCTCCAGGCGTTGATTGCTCGAGGAAAAGAACTATCCCCAGACGAGGAAGCAATTAAGAATTTTTTGCTTTCACAATTGTATAATAAGGATTAATCAATTTTAGTTTTTAAATTTATGTAATTGTTTCCAAGTTCGCATGTAATATATTTCGAATTTTATAAAATTTCTATTTTGCAAAATGTGACAATTCGAAATTAAATTTAGCATTTTCGAAGTTACGCGAAAAAATACTCGAGTCTGATACAATTAGCTGAATTTTAAAAAAGCTGAGCTGAGAAAAAAGCTGACGTGGCGCCCAGGGCGTGGCACTGTAGCAGGGGCACCACTGTGGGCTGAAAACTGAGAGCAGGGGCGCGGCTGACGTGGCGCCCAAGGCGCGCACTGTAGCGGGGGCACCAATGCGGATGGTCTTACGAAAGATTTTCATGAATTAACCTCACAATAACTATTTAGCGATAGCTTGTTAGATAATTATTATAGAAATTTTGATTCACTTTCACAAATTCGACAAATTATAAAAATGGAACAAATTGAAACTAAATTTTAGATAAATCAAAACTTGACAAATCAAATTAAATTTATACGAAATAAATCAAATTTCAACAATAGTGAATTGAATTTATTTCCGTACTTCATACAACAAAAGCCCAAGGCATTTCCGTCCTTTGCCCTTCAGATATTTTGTGTATCGCAATTCGATAAGGATCACAATATCTGCAGAGAGCGAGATCCTGATATTGTCGGTGTGAAAATGGCGGCTAATGGACGAAGTTGGATTGGGTACACACCTAATAGGAGGCTCCGGTATCAAACATGATTCAATAAGGATCGATGATCTCTTTGTGATAAGGTGCATATACATTAATAATATTTTTTCATGTACTGTATTTCTTTTATCTCTCTTTTTTCTTCTTTCTTCTTTCTCTCATTTTTTTCTTTTTGGTTCCTTTTTTTCTTAGTCTCCATTTTTTCTCATTCCTGCTTCTCTACATCATTATGATGTCAACGACAAAATTGATGACGTCAAACCTAAAGATGATTGGCAGATTCAATAACAAGCGGTTGATCCAACCCGACGTAAAAAATGACATCCAACTTTCAATGAACTAGATTTCGAAGATGACAAGCCCGATAATGGCATAGGTATGCTTGATCCAGATCTTCCCCTTGTGAGGTTGTGTTAGCTCTGTATCTTTCCCTGGGTGTCAAATGTTGGCGACGATGAGCAACGGTGACCAACCATTCCATGTACAAATTGATCTATCACATTTAACAACAGTTAGAAACTCGGGCACGACGCCTGTAGAAGAGCACGACGCTTGCGAAGAGACTCTCATACTTGCTACCTTCCTCGTCGGCCAATTCCAACTTAAGAGGACGATGAAGGATGAGGCCTAGTTGACTGAGAATTACAAAGGATTGTGAATTGGCTACACCAATAGAAGAGCACGATGTTGGTGGGAATATGACACTAGCAAAGTGACATCTTTGTTTCTCTCTCTTAGTTTGGAGTCTTCACGATAACAACCTATCTTAATGTCTAAACACAAATATGTCATTTCAACCAACATAAACTTCCTATTCCAACTTACAAAAATAAATTATTTTGACTAACAAGAAGATATCATTTTCCAAACTAAAATGAATACGTCATTCAGACTAATAAATATACACTATTGAGACTAATTATACTATGTCATTATGACCAACAGTAATCAGGGGCAGAGTCAGAAAATTTCAAAAGTGGAGTCACTTTTTAAAATTTCTAATATTTAATTTCAATTTAAATGTAGATTAAAATTTTTGTAATCCATGTTCTTTTAAAAAATATTGGGAACTCGCTCGAGTCCCTAGCTGACGTCATCAGTCTTTTTTATTTTTTGTCATGTAAAATGACAAAAATAACCTTACAAAAAAAACAAAATAAAAAACACTTAAACCTAATCACCGTCGGTGGCTCTTCAGTTCTGGGCTCTTCTCCGACTAACCCTATTCACCATTTCTGTCGTCGGCCAAGCGAAGAGGAGAGGTCGACTACAACATCATTGAGGTAATTATCTCCTCTTCCTCCTCCTCCAAATTAACCATCGCCATGTCATCATCTTTGATCTCGTAGTCTGCACGTCAGATCTAGCATCCTCCTCATTGTCGTGCTCGTCTTCGTCTGCCGTAGAAACCCTCCGCTGGACAAAGAACCCGTCCTCCTCATATGTTCTGGGCCGATGAACTGACTGCCAAGAGGAGGAGGAGTTCGTGAAAATTTTATTTTATTTTTGTCTTTTTGTGAAAGGGTAAAAGAGTCATTTCACATGACAAAAAAACAAAAAAATGGGTGTTGAAGTCAATTAGGGACCCGAGATCAATATTTTTTCAAAAAAAGGGATTGCTAAATAATTTATTAGAAAGGAGTAACCCATAGGAAAATTCAATTAAGTCCAGGGACTACGAGGTAATTTGCCCTATATAATTACCTCCACTTAATTTTTTTTAATAACTATATATATTTGTCAATATATGTTCCTGTAAAATTGAAAATTAAAAATTAACCCGGCAACAAATTAAACTTACTTACTTCGGAAAAAATTATATTGCCCACTCCCAAAATGTTATGGCTCTGCCCTTATGGCGGGTGGTGTCAAGGAACATGAAGGGTCAGCAACAGCCTCGAGCTCGATGGCTTCGCCGCTTCGCCGTCGATGAACATAACAAAAAAGAGGTTCCTTTTTGGTTTTTTTTATAGTAATGTGTTACAGGTTTGAGATTTCTGGGTTGTGTTTTAGAACACCTGTACCTGCATCCCTCATCCAACTCATCCCTGCAATATTTAATTAATTTTTCACTCATCCACTTCAACTCATCCCCCTACCTTCAATTTTTACCCACACCCCCATTTCCCATCCAACCCATCCCCCAACCAATAAACAATTAATATATCTATCTTCTATATCATCAAACTAATTAACTTTAATTTTTTAATTCATATTTTTAATTTGATTTTATATTTTGTATTAAATTATTAACTTCAAATAATAAACAATCAATAATTTTTGTCAAAAAACATAAAAATAGTAATAATTAAAATTACATATAAATTATGAAAATGATACATTACAGATGCAGTTCTAGTAATTTTGTTAGCTTAATGATTACTAATATTTTTTAAAAATTACTATTAAAAATTACTGTTTTTTAATCTAATTTACCATAATTAATAATTAAATTAGATTAAAAAAATAATTAAACGGACTAAACAAATAAAAACAAAAATAAAAAATGATAAAAAAAATTAAAAATCTAAATTGCAACGGAACTAAATAATTGAAAAGGGAATAACAAAAAACAAAAATAAAACAGAATAAAAAATAAGAAAACGGAATAAGAAAAACAATAAAACGGATTAAACAAGAAATACCCAAATAAAATAAAAACCCATTAAACAATTAATCTGGGCCCACCATCCCCCCTTTTTCAGGGGATGCTCATCCATCCACGGGATGGCTCCTCTTTTTCTTTTTCTATTTTTTTTCTCAAAATTCATGTGGGTCTCGCCATCCCTCTCCATCCCTGGGATGCGGGTGCATGTGGTCTTATGGGACTGAGAAGATGCAAAGATTGAAACTTTATCGTCTGGTTTTGAACTAAATGGGGTTTTGGTGATACCCTTTTGTTGGCTTTCAAGATTTCCCATTTTGTGTTCTGGGTCTTAGTGCCATTGCCTCGACGGAATAAAGTTTGTGATTTTGGGTCAAGCTCAGTTTAAAGGAAAATGAACCAAATCAGTTACTTTAGTTGGTCTTATCTTGAGATTGGGCTGATGCCCTTTTAGTGGTTTCTCATGATTTCCACATTGGTGTTCTAGGTTTCATCGCAGGGGCTCTTGAGGGGATAGACTCCGAGTTGGTTACTTTAGAAATTTTGTGTTTTTGGGTAAAACTTAGTTCAGAGGACAATGAACCAGGTTTGTTGCGTTATTTGGTGTTTTGCAAGTGTGGTTGTTTGTTGGAGCTGAATTTTGTTGGATTTGTGCAGAAGTCTTTGCTCGAGTTTAAGAAAGTTGTGAATGTGAAGCTGCAGGTGGTGGATGGGACGGTCTACTACATTACACTTGAGGTGAAGGAGGGTGATCACACCAAGGTGTATGAGGCCAAGGTGTGGGAGAAGCCGTGGCCCTACTTTAAGGAGGTTCAAGAGTTCAAGCTCGATGGGGATGTAACTTCGGAATCCAGCGCTTAGATTGGTTAGTAACTGATGTTTCTTAGAAGAAGTATCATGATTGGGTTGACTCGACCAGGAGCTGACGGCTGCTGGTTGGACTGATTTTGTTGGCTGCGTCAGTTGCACTGGAGTTTTTCGAACTCGGCGCTAACCTTCTAACCATATTGGTATCTCACTCTTGAAAAAAGCATTTCACCGCGGTCCGTCTACCTTTTTGAATATGTCATTTTTCGTTCGCTTGACCTGGGATGGGAGTTCGGTTTAGTCACATGAACCTGGGTATCTCAGATCTTGGATTACCGGCTTGGAAGTTATGCTGTTTAATTCCCATTGAGGGCTGAATTTTTTACTCCCTAGCCTTAGTCTCTTCAGTTCTGTGATGGCCATCTTCTTCACCAAGCTGTGAACCGAACCTGGAGCTTTTGAGGCATTGACATTTTTCAAATTTGTGTTTTTTGTTATATTACCTTGAAGCAACTTTGGAGCTCTGCAAATTAGGCCTAAAATAAATTGGTCAAAGTTGTTGTGGGATATATTGAAAGTCTCCTCTTGGTTACTGTTTAGGAGAAGTAGCTAGGTTCAAGCTTGATGGTAGTGTCTTGAACAATATTTTAGATACATGATTATGGCTGACAATATTTTCGTGGTGGTACCTCAATCAAACCACGAAATTGCCAAGGATTACTCGTTGGTTGGATCCTTGGGAAATCAGATTTTTTGTTCTAGTAATGCTATTTCAATCATTGCCACGTCATTCGCCAGTGAAATTATTCCCGAGATACAGGTTTCTTTTTTACCTGAATTTATGTAATTGTAGTGACTAATTGTAATAATTCCGAATATTTTTTCAAATATCAATAATCCACCCATCTTCATTTTCAGGCAACCATTGCTCCTCCGGTGGAGGGGAAGATGTTCAAGGGCCTGTGTATGGGCTACGCTGTAGCAATCTCCACATACTTGAGTGTAGCCATTTCAGGGTACTGGGTCTTTGGCAACCAAGCCCAAGGAACAATTCTTGCCAACTTTATGGGCCCACATCTGATGAATCCATTGTTGCCTAAGTGGTTAATTGGTTAATCGTGATGACCAATGTCTTCGCTGTGTTGCAAGTCTCTGCCAACACTGTGGTAAGAAGCATAGTTTAAAAAAATGCGATCTGACCGGAGGTCCTTCACCAATTTTTGGAATATGCTGAGATCCTTAAGTTAAACTTCTTAAAATGTAATTTTTAGTTATATGTTTGTGTTGAGTCAACAAAATATCATTTTGCACGCAAAAATTTATGATTTTTTATTTGAAGGAGCTGATCAATCGGACAAAACTTGGCCCAGATGATTAGAGAGTGGAATATGTTAAAACAGTCAACAAAATTTTCGGGCAAGGAAAGAATGACTTTTAAATTGGTTGGTCCCATATCAAATGTATGAAATATTAGCAACTAATCACACAAATCAAAAACTCCTGGTTAACATTATATTTTAAAGTTAATTAAAATAATGTCAAAATGACATAGCTATTTAATTTGAATTATTATGACAAAATTCTGTATTTGGCATGAACCAATTTGTGTCATTTCTCCATTCAAAAATTTGTATAATTTCTTAGTGAGCCAATCTGTGACAAATTAATTTGTTTATAAATATTGACATGTTATGACAAATTGACACGAACTTTTATGATTAATAAAATGACATAACATATTATAGACATGTTATTTTAACATAATCGTATAATTTAGACATATCATTTTATTGTAATATTACGTATTATTCTACTTCATCTTAAATATGCTGTTTACACCTGTCCCCCTTTCACTCCATAATGAATCCCATCCATAGTTTAGATAATATTTTTTATAATGACGGCTTTAAATAGTCCAGCAGTCAAAGTTGACCTGACAACATTTTTCAATACTTGTCTTATTCTTGCTCTTCTATGTCGTAATAATAATTATAGTAGTTTTCTTACCATTACTGCTCTATTCATGAAGCCGGGGTTCCATAACTTCATTAAAAAGGTAAAATATCCAGTTCAATGGGAGCTTCAGGGAGGGAAACCTCTGAACCAACTTCCAGTACTCAAGATAACGAAAAAGGCGAAGTTTTTCCCGCGAAAGAGCTAGATGCTGGAGCCTTATTCGTCCTCAAGTCTCGCGGTAACTGCCGAGGAACTTCCATAGTTATTAGTTTAACTCTCGTTTTTTTACCATTTAAATCAACTCTCGTTGTTCGTGTAGGATCATGGTTGCACTGCGGATACCACTTGACCACATCAATAGTGGGTCCACCAATTCTGACTCTTCCTTTCGTACTGTCGATGCTGGGTTGGGGAGCAGGAGTTGTCTGCCTTACCCTTGGAGCTGTGGTGACTTTCTATTCCTACAATCTCATGTCTCTGGTCTTGGACCACCACGCTCAACTCGGCAGGCGCCAGCTGAGGTTCCGCGACATGGCCACCGATATATTAGGCAAGTACCAATGATCTTTCGCAGCAATTCGAGCCAATATATTGGTCGGTCGCAATTCGAGCTTGATACGAGAGTTTGGGATATTGATTTGTACAGGACCAAGTTGGGGCAAGTTTGTGGTTGGGCCACTCCAGTTTGCGATATGCTACGGTGCTGTGATCGCTACTACTGTTCTGGGAGGGCAGAGCATGAAGGTCAGGTTTCAAACACCCTAATCCATCCTTGTTACGACTTGGATATATCTCGTCTAGAATTTCGTATTGATTGTAATGTGATGTTATTAAGTTAATTTATATATGTGAAAAATTCATTGATTTATATATAGAATCGTCGAAAATTTTGAATACTTCATTTGAGAGAACGTGCCGAGCTAAATCGGTTTACCTGTTGATCACCATGTGCAGTACATCTACTTGCTTTACAGCCCAAATGGGCCAATGAGACTATACCAATTCATCATCATCTACGGGGCGATGACACTATTTTTAGCACAAATTCCATCCTTCCATTCCTTGAGGCACATAAACATGGCCTGCTTAGTCCTCTGCGTGGCTTATAGTGCTTGCGCTACTGTTGGCTCCATACACATAGGTGAGTAACTTAATTGGGCAAACAATTAACTCCGTTGTTATTAATTTTTGTAGGAGCTTTTATTGGAATATTTCTGTTTTCTTTGATTCAGGAAAATCCAACGACGAAATGGCCAAGGATTACTCGGTGGTTGGAAACTTGGAAAATCAGATTTTTGGTGCTAGTAATGGTATTTCAATCATTGCCACATCATTCGCCAGCGGAATTATTCCTGAGATTCAGGTTCTTTTGTATATTATTTTCGCGGTTTGACAATTTTTCTATGTTATTTAAACTTACCTAATTGGCTGCAACTTTGCACTGTTAGTGTGAGGGAGAGGGGTCATGATATATGTCCCGTTTATTAGAAAATTTGAGTATGTGCATCCTAAATGACATTGCAACTATTTTTCAGTTTATTGAAAAGAAAAGGTTTATGTAATATTAATAAAGTTTTCGAAAATTCATGTAATTTTTTTTAATCATTGGTACCCTGAATATTTTTTCTAGAAAGATTATTTACACCATCTTCGTTTTCAGGCAACCATTGCTCCTCCAGTGGAGGGGAAGATGTTCAAGGGCCTGTGTATGTGCTACGCTGTAATAATCGCCACATACTTCAGCGTAGCCATTTCAGGGTACTGGGCCTTTGGCAACCAAGCCCAAGGAACAATTCTTGCCAATTTTATGGGCCCACATCTGATGAATCCATTGTTGCCTAGATGGTTTCTCTTGATGACCAATGTCTTCACTCTCTTGCAGGTCTCTGCCAACACTGTGGTAAGAAGTAGCAACAGATCTTTTTAGCGTTAAGTTTTGCTAATTTTAATGCATTAAGTTTTTGATGAGATGACGATCTCAAATTTACAACAGGGCAAAGAATAGTTTTGTGTACATATTTTACTATTAATAGATTTGACATGCCAAAAAATTACAGTATCAGAATTAAGTTGATGTTATGACCCGATGTTTACTAATACTTCCTGCAGATATACTTGCAACCAACCAACGAAGTGTTCGAGAAACGATTCGCAGATGCCAAGATGGATCAATTCTCCACGAGGAACGTCGTCCCTAGGATCATATTGAGGTCCCTATCGGTAGTGGTCGCCACATTATTGGCCGCTATGTTTCCGTTCTTTGGAGACATCATGGCGCTGTTTGGTGCATTCGGTTGCATCCCGTTGGACTTTATCTTTCCGATGCTGTTCTACAACGTCACCTTCAAACCATCCCGCCGTCGGGTGCATTATTGGGTCAATACGGCGATTGTTTTGATCTCGTCGGTGTTGGTGGCCGTCGGAGCAGTTGCGTCCGTGAGACAAATCTCCCTGGATGCCAAGACGTATAAGTTGTTTGCTAATGTCTAGGGTGGCTTTGAGTAAACTTTAAAAGTAAGAAGAAAAAAAATTATCTTAAGATTCGTCTTTTGAATAGTCGGATGTAACAAATTTTATTTATATTAAGATTGTGTCGGTAATTTTTTTGTCTTTAAACTTTTTAATATATAAATATATTTGTGTTGAGTCAACAAAATATAATTTTGTGCGGAAAATCTTATGATTCTTTTTTCTAAAAGGAGCTGATCAGTCGGACAAAGCTTGGCCCGTATGATTATAGAGTGGAATATGCGAAAACAGTAACAAACTTTTCGGGCAAGGAAAGGATGACTTTTAAATTGGTTGGTCCCAATTCGATGCATGAAAATTAGCTTCTAACCACACAGCCAAAAAGTTTATCGTAAACTTTACTTTTTTTAAAGTTGATTAAAATGCTTTTTAATCTCTTAAATTAAAATCAAATAATGTCTAATTCTATTTAGTAATATGATTATATTTTCATTTATAGTCATTATATTTTTAAAATAATCCAACTCTCTTTGTCACACTTTATCGATTCTAATCGGTAATTAAAGTTTATACTTTATAGTAAGGTGATACTACACTTTCTTTCCAAGTGTGAAAAAAGATTTTATGTTTTTTCCATAGTGTAAAACCGGCCAACATCAATGGGGTCTCCATTACAGCACTGAGAGTTGCTGCCAGTTGAAAAAGGGTGTACATCTATTAATTTAATTTGGCTTTAAATAATAAAGTCTAAAACAGATGCTTTACATTATAGGTGGTTGATTTTAAAATGTTGTTAGATGCCAAAACGATGTAAAACTAAAAGCACAGAAAAAAGACTCATATAAAGTCAACAACAACCAATCCTATGTGACAAAACGTTGTCAGATCGAGCTCCGTGTCATACGAACATGTAATATAAAATACTATAGAATAGCATATTAACAGACTACCAGTCAGCTAGAAAGTATTTAAGAGACGATGCACATTTTGACGTAGGAAACGTAAGGTTTTAAGGGCTGCTTCTTTATCCCGTGAACATGACAAGCTTAAATGCCTTTCTAATACATGAGAGTTTTGTATTGTTGGATAAGATATTTAAAAAGTGTTGCATTTTTTTTAATGATTATTAAACACTATTTCATTTTTTGATTAAAATAAAACATTAATCTTATCAATTCACCTAACATAATAATTTTGATCAAAATAGAATATTAATGTCAACAATTCATTTAAATATTTATCGGCGATTCCAGTGTTTGATTCGGTGGAATATGGTAAATTCTCGTTTCATTGTGGTATATGCCTACTTTTTTTTTTCAATGGCATGTGCGTATATGGTGATATGTAAAGCATGCCTAATTTGTTCCAACTTTCTTCTCACCCACTTCTTTTCTTTAATTTTCGGTGCATTTCAGTTCACTCATTAACTGTGAAAAAAAATATTAGTCCGTCCATCTAACAATTAGAATTCACCGAATGATAATATTACGGTAAATATGGTTCCTTTCTCTAGATTTATAAAAAAATATATTAGGCCAAATATTGTTTAAAGTCTCCTTAAAATTTAATGGAAAGAGAACAGTGCCACAACGGTAGAGCATCTGCCACTATTTTCCAATTAAACGAAGAGAAAATATTTTGGCAGATAAAAGTAAATTTAGTGAAAAATGAACCTGTCCGCGTCAAATTGGGACAATTCAGGAAATTGAATTTTCAAACAGGGTTTTTAAAAAGACTCGGAGGTTGATCCAAAATTAGGTCCGACTGATCCAACTATTAATCGGATCAAATTTTTTCTTCTTATTTTTATGTAATTTTTTGAAATATATATGGATATATATATATATATATATATAAAATAATAATAAAAAATATAAATATAACAAATTTTCGTACGAATCGATTAGTCAGGCCAAATTTTCTAGACAAATCGTCCAGTCTGACCAGAATTTGTCTAGTCCAACCACACTCTATTTTTTATCCTAAAATAACCCGGAATTATACCCGATTCACGTTCTGATCAGTAAAACTGTCGGTCAGATCTCATTTTTTAAAACCTTGCTTTCAAATATATTAATTCATATCAATCTAGTATCATAGTAATTTTTTTGCCGGTGGAGGGTGTTGCATGATTCGGGGATCATCGGTTGTCCGGTTTGATTTGATTCGCGGCTATCTTAAAAGACAAAACGGTTAACGGCGTCCCAGGTCCTGTCCGTGTGTGGGATGTTTTGAGTTTGGATCCGGAGGTCAAAACCGTAAATGGCCAGTTTCCGCGTGCTCACCATCAATGATTGTGACTAATCTCCCCCTTTCCTTTTGTGATTTCCCAGTCATGCCCTCGGACTTGAGATTGCCTGGCTATTCTTGTCGATTGCTTTCGTAAATAAATAATAAATTCGAAATATTCATTACATGTAATCGAAGGTAAACTTCAATTTTGTAGCTCGTAGTATTACTTGAAAAGCCAAAAACTGGAAGTGGTTGAAAACTCCGAATTTAAATAATTGATTAATCCATTTAATCTCAAAATTTAAGTTTGTGAAGTTTAATATTCTGACTTTTTTTTTATTGTTATCGTAGTGTTATCAACGATACTTATTGTAATTATATTTTTCAAATGAGTTTGTCGTATCAATATTTGACGATATCAGCGACTTCAGAACGTCAAATTCTTAGTTCATCATATTATTAATAAAATTTATTTCTAAAAAAATATTGCTCTCATATCTAAATACACAAACTCATTAAATTTCAACAAAATTTAACACAAAGACTTTTTCACATTATAGCAAAACATCAATAAAGGATATCTTTCTACATGTGTAAATCTTGATTGCCAAATAATGCGAGTTTTTTCCAAAATCTGATTTGAGTTCTACGGAAAATGAAATGTCATAATAAGCAACTATGAAAGTGCCAATAGCTCTATGAAAGTGCCAATAGCTGTGAAGGAAGTATACCAAGGATAATATTTAGTTCTTTGCTGGAGTACAGTTTTCTTATCGTACCAAAATGATATTAATTCTGTTAATTAATCCATCCGATTAGTTTACTTTTTATTTAATTGGCACTAAGTTCTGACGTAGTTATAATAAATGGAAATCTGATTTTAAAATTAGAATATAAAACCGGTGTTATAATCATCAACGGCCACATTAAAAAAAAAGCAAGTTGGAAAGGGCAGAAGCGGAAGCTAAAAATAAACCAATAAAGCCGACCTAGGAGAGTGGGGAAATACAAAAAGATAAGCACCTTGACCTCGTTGACCATAAATGGCAACAACAGGCAGCTCCCAGTAGAAGCAGAAATTAATAATATTGTTAATTAATATGATTTATGGGTGTGTCTGAGGAGAGGTATGGGAAATGATTTTCCATATAATTTCTTTAATTAATTCCACTCGTTTTCTCCTCTTTTTCACCTGTTTTTTTTAAAGCAATTTCGTCCTCCTTTTTCTTCCATTCTCTCTTTCTGTCTCTCAGCTGAAGATAAAAAACTAGAAAGGCTTCTCCTTTTGCTCTCTCCCGGTTCGTGTGACCAGTAAGCCTTCTCTCCCTCCCTCCCTCCTTTGATTCCCTTGACTTTTGTGGAGTTTTTCTGATCATTTAACGAGTCCTATTTGTAAAGTAGAGGTATGTATTGATGCGGGTTTTGTCTATTTACTGTGGACTTCTTTTAGCAGAAAGCTTGGACTTTTAGTTTGGGGAGTTATTATGAGATTTAGGTATGTGGGTTGTCTTCTGTTTTTGTGGGTTTTGCTTAAAGTTCATACTCTGTTTTGTCCAATTCTGTGTTGTGTTTGTTTTTTTCCTAGGTATGGACTGGTTTCTGAAAAGATCCTGTTTTTTGTTTGGTAAATTTTGCTGTTTCTGGATGAATCTGAAGTTACTGTTGTTGTATTGAATTAGCAGGTTTAGGATCTCTAGTTCCGGAGTTAATATGTTTTGTCACTATAACTGCATGCAATTCTTCGGCTTTATCTTTAGCTCACAAGAAAAAAAGTGAATGTATAATGTGCAGAGATAAGTGCTTGATGGTTTATTTGTTAAGATTTTGTTTATTTGCTATTTGGGATTTTTTTTTTATGTTTGTCAGGAGATTGGCCTGTCTGATAATATTTCATGATGTTTTGTTTTAGATTTTAGCTTGGACAAGAAATGGTTGCAGAATCATGGTTTCACGGCCTGTGGAAGGTGCCGAGGAGACACGACGCTGGACCTGAGAAGGAGTTTGTTGGGGTTCTGGCGTTTGAAGTTGCGAGCTTAATGTCTAAGCTGGTCCACTTATGGCAGTCTTTGAGTGATAAGCAGATCTCCAAGCTTAGAGAAGAGATAAGAAACTCTATGGGTATCAAAAAGCTTGTCTCAGAGGATGAGGAGTTCATTGCTCGTCTGATTTGCTCAGAGATGATTGACAGTATGGTGCATGTTGCGAAATCTGTGGTCAGGTTGGCAAAGAAATGCAGTGATTCTAGTTTGAAGAGCTTTGAGCACATTTTTGAAGATTTGATTCAGGCGGGCAATGATCCGTATGGTTGGGGTTTCACTTGGAAAAAGATGGATAAGAAAGTGAAGAAGATGGAGCGCTTCATTTCTGTTAATGGCACTTTGTATCAGGAGATGGAATTGCTTGGTGATCTTGAGCAGACTGTGAGGAGGATGAAGAATAATGATCCAGAGCCAGATAATCTACTAGAGTATCAGAAGAAGCTGGTCTGGAAGAAGCGAGAGTTGAAGAATCTAAGAGAGATTTCACTTTGGAATAAAACTCATGATTATGTGATCCTCCTTGTAGCAAGATCCCTGTTCACAATATTCCATAGAATCAACGATATTTTTGGGATCCACTCGTCAGGTTATTCTGGAGACTCCAAGATTCAAAGTTCAGACTATATCTACCGCAGCCAATCAGTTTCGACATTGTTCAAATCTTCAGATCCTCCATCTGAGAGTGCTGGTATTCCAAGATTTGCCTCTGGTCCCCTTGGGAGGTTTACAGAAAAATCGGGTCCTGATTCGAAGCTGAAGAAGAACCAGAATTATTTTTCAGGCCCTCTTCGTGATTCAACTACCATGTCGGGCCCTCTTTCTGGTAAGAACACAGATCCAACCTTCTTCTCTGGTCCATTAGGGAAGCCATCTTCAAGGACGGGTCCGATTTATGGCATATATAAAAGCACCAAGAAGATGTGGCTGAATCCTCAAGCGCCTTTTCGTCGGGGGAGAAAATCATCAGGGCAGAACCGATTGACCCAAGTGGGACCTTTTAAGGGATGCATGGTTTCCGGGGATAGTTCTTTTGTTGCCAATTGCTACCTGAATTCAGCAACCGACATTTCTGGAGATGCTCAAAGTATAGCTGCTCAAAATGGTTTATCAATCAATTCTCACTGCAAATTGTTGAAAACTATTCCCGAAACTCTTGGGGCTGCTGCTTTATCTCTTCACTATGCCAATGTCATTATTGTTATAGAGAAACTTGTTGCATCTCCTCACTTGATTGGTCATGATGCTCGGGATGATCTGTACAACATGTTGCCCGCTAATGTGAGATCTGCTCTGAGGGCCAGGCTAAAGCCATATTCGAAGAGTTTGGCTTCGTCTGTTTATGACACTGCCCTTGCACAAGAGTGGACGGACGCAATGGCGTCAATTTTGGAATGGTTGGCCCCCCTTGCTCATAACATGATCAGATGGCAATCGGAAAGGAGTTTTGAGCAGCAGAGCTTTGTTTCCAGGACAAATGTACTCCTGGTGCAGACCCTTTACTTTGCGAACCAAGAAAAGACGGAAGCAATAATTACCGAACTTCTGGTTGGTCTCAATTACGTATGGAGGTTTGGCAGAGAACTCAATGCCAAGGCCTTGAGGGAGTGTGCCAGCAATCGGACATTTGATGAATATTTGGAGCTGGATAAGTAGCACCATCATTGGGATGTGGGTGCTGCACCTAGCTGCCTCTGCTATTCGAATTCCGACAGAGATCCAACTCTGACGTGGTGCCGAGGTTCTCCTCATTGTAGAAAAAAGATGGTCTCTTTGCATTCTCCAAAATTCGAAGATCCTGCTTTGTCTCTGGAGTTTGCATGCCAAACTTCTTGCTCAGTGAGTGAGAGAGCAGCTAGTCCACTTTTTCGCCCGTTAAGATTGCCTTGCCTTCTTCACCTATAACTAGGGAGCTTATTGGCTAAGATTTGTGTATATCCATATGGGTTTCAATCTACATTAAATGTAAATTCACGTATTGAAGTTTTGTGATTTGTCGTGATGATTTTAAGCATCCCCCATTAGGTCCAAGTGTAGCCCAGCTGAGGCAAGGACATCCTATGTTCGCTGCTCTTATCGATACTAGCAGCCAATTTGGGTATCCTGGCCCTTCGGCTGGCCGAAGAGTGTGCTTCACCAACCTCTTGTTTTCTGGTCTCAACTCCTAACTGCCTCTGTCTATTGCTGTAGGCCTGCTTGGCTCGGACGGTATCTTCGTGATTCCTAGCTGGAAAGAACGAGTTAAGACTTCTAGTGTGTCAGGTCACCAACTTTGCAGGCTATAAGTTCTGCGAGACGTTTCTCCGTATTATGGTTGTGGTCGTTTGCCGATGGACGACATCCAACTACGAAACAACCACCGGCTGGTCGTTTCTCCGTGTTATGAGTTTTCTAAAAAATACATATCAATTAAAATGAAAATGTTAATTAGAAAAAATATCAACTGACATGTAATCACGATCTAATCGTAATTCATATCATTTCCATTAAGTAATAGTAATTCGCAATTCGTATCTCTGCTCGTTGATTTCAGACACATGGAGGTGCACAACGAGGTTCTTCGTGAGGAAATTTCTTTTGAGTCGTAGCGACTCGTCATTGTCTTTGGATTTTCTTGTGATGAAAACTCTTCTATTCTCCACGCAACCAAGGAAGTGGCTCGTGGTTCGGAGTTGTACTGATCTTTCGATCCTCCTTAATTTCGGCAATAACTAGGTTGTTGGGATAGTTTGCCCTGTTCTTGATGTATATTCGGTCAATTTTTTCTTGACCTTAGGGCACTTTGGTATAGTTTTGCTTTTGGAGTTAACACAGAATTTGTACTCAGATACTACACATATCATAGTCATTTGTTTGATATGTATTATTTGGTACTTTCGTCAGGTACTTTTGGTGTATCTTTCTTTGGTTTGTTTTTTAGGTGAATGATACTTACTTATCCCAAAAAAAATAAATCAAAAAAAGGACTATTGATAAATGTATAGACCTACGCGCTTTCCTACTATCTTCCCAAGTTTTGATGCGTTGAAGATTTATCTCAAAAAATTATTGAAGACGAAAGGTAAGGAAGGGTTAAGACAGCATCAGAATCTGACCAGACTACAAAACCAGCACTTTCTTGCAGCAAGTTATAGCATAAGTGCGTTTCTAAATGTTGAAATCTAGACATCCGATTAAGTCGACATGTCGGTGGCTCTCTCATTACCAAAAATGATAACAAAATCAGGCATATCCTAACCCTCAGAGGTTATGAAATTTAGTTTACGTGTGAGTTGCCATTTGTTCTGGAGAGAAACATGCAAGACACAACGGTGTAATGGAAGCAACCTAAAACCATATGATTCAATTATAACGAACTTCATATTAGAATTCCATGCTGCAGAATGTAGAGGTGAAAACACATCGAAACTGAAAATATATGGTCGAGGGAAATCATAAACAAACAAACTTGTTGAGTCTTTGCTTTTAATCGATTCATAATCACTAACTTTTCCTGCTCATCCATTTCCTGGTGCTCCTCCGACATCAAACCATTTTGTGCTTTTAGACCTTCGAACGCACTTGAAAGAAATAAAAAAATGATGCTTAAGTCATCGCCTTCGAACGCACTTGCAACCGAGGGATTATGAGACTGTCTGTATTTGACGGGACGAGAACGTCACATATTTAAAGAGGGGTGAACGTGAAACCTAAAATGCATAAAGTAAAGTATTATCAATATCAACAATGTGCACTTTCTTTTCTGGCATACATCATGAGAGAATTCCAAATTTAAACACGCATGACCAGGAGTAAGATCATAATAGGTGATATCTTTGAAAACTTTCACAATGTGTGTGAGGACAAAACACGCTGGATAAAATCCGTATTAATCTGTAGAGACAGTCAGTTAAATCACGGAGCATTACAGCTAGTGTCCATGTCATTTACGTGTTATCGTTTTCTCGCATTTGTAGTACTTGGTCAAAAAGGATGTCAAATTACATAATATTAAAGTGAATATTTTTTTTTCAACTTTTTAAGCCATCCACGTCTGCATTCATAGGAAAGAGTGGTAATCCAGATGGACACCAGCTAACAAAAACTAATGATGGAGAATAATTTATCACTAAAATTGTGCATTTGGAAACCACGGTGCATTGAATTGAACTTTTCCCATAAAGGCAAACGTTGCCGTTTAAACTAGTTAACGTCCCGACTCAGAAGAAACACCATCATCCACCCGTTACCTAACCCCTCTCTGTTTAAACGGATCCGTTACTGTTTCCCTCTCCCAAATAAAACTGGTTCCCCAAACTCACGCCGTACCCAATCCCCGTCCATCTCCCCCAGCTTTCTCCTCCGTCACCCTAACCGCCGTTAACGCCGTCCGTTCCCCCTCTCCCCGCCCAAATCCAAAAATTCCCGATCCCTCTCTTCGAAACCCTAACCCTAAAATTAATTTAAAAACCTCGGGAAATGGCCGCCGACGAGGAAGACTTCCCGCTGATCAACGACCCTACGCCGCCGCTGCATCCCCCTACGACGACCGGCCACCCCGACGCGGAGTCCGTCAACGGCGGCGACTACTTCCCCGGCGCCGGATCCATGCCCGACCCGGCCACGCCCTCCTCTAAGCGTCACCACGGGCACCTGAACTACTACTACAACGTGAGCAAGAGGCAGAAGCCGGGATCGAGCCGGATTGGAGATGCGGAAGCAGACCCCGGCCGAGACGCGGTGGAGTACCGGTCGTCCGGAGGCGGCGGGGACTACCGGAAGGACAGAGAGGAATGGAGCGACACGGCGATCTCGTGTTTGCTGGAGGCGTACACGGAGAAGTACAACCAATTGAACCGGGGGAACCTGAGGGGGAGGGACTGGGAGGAGGTGGCGGAGGCGGTGAGCGAGCAGGGTGTCACGGGGGGAAACCGGAAGAGCGTAGAGCAGTGTAAGAACAAGATCGACAACTTGAAGAAGCGGTATAAGGTTGAAGTGCAGAGGGTGAGCAGCGGGGGCGGAAGTAGCTGGCATTGGTTTAAGCATATTGAGGAGATCATGGGGGCTCCTGGTGGGAAGAGCGGAGGGGGTGGCGGCAGCGGAGGAGGCGGGGGAGGGGAGAGCGATGTCGCGTGGGGGAATGGCGGTGGCACTAGCGGAGGTGGGATGAGTGGTGGTGGGAATATTACTGTTGCCAGGCAACCTAAGAGGTAATCACATTGCACTTTTTTAAGTAACTCACAATTAAACGTTTTCGTAGCTTTCTATCTTGAGGTTCCGAGTTCGTTCCAGCTAAGACAAACTCATATTGGTGTCAACGCTTGGAGATCTGAGTCACAAGTGTGTGTTTTTTTTTTGTCTTTGCGAAGAGAATTTTGATTCCGTAGCTTTGTACTGTTTTTGGTTTTGATTTCCAATTGTGATGCTTCTGGTCTGATTATGATCGACATTTCTTTTGGAGTAACATGATCAGGCACACCAAGTATGGAATGTGACACTCTCTGAAGCCGCTTTGCTTCCACAAGCAGCTGATGGAATGATTTGTTGTTTTTGCGCAGATTTACTCCTTGTAATCCTGTGTACAATAACAACGTGAAAGGTAAGCCGACGCAGAACTTGAGGTGGCGGAGGGTTGTATTCAAAATCAGCGGTGCAGCATTGGCCGGAAACTGCCAAAACATTGATCCTAAGGTGCAAGTCCTCCATGGATTTGAATATGGGTTCACAGACGTTTCTTTTTTCTCCTTTGTTCTGGCTATTTACTTGGTTAGGTTTTATCTCTTTCTAGGTAGCAATGCAGATTGCTAGGGAAGTCGCTGAAGCTTGCCGAATGGGCCTAGAGGTATAGAGCTTAACATATTGCACCTCATCACTGGCTTAGTTTCTCTATGTGCTTACTGTCTGTTGTCTGTTACAGGTAGCTATCGTCATTGGAGGCCGCAATTTCTTTTGCGGCGACTCTTGGGTATCTGCTACTGGCTTAGAAAGACCTACAGCCTACCAAATTGGGTAATTAGCCTTTTCATTGTTTTACAATTGACAGATTCGTTTATGCACACAGAGTTATTTTAGTCTCTGATCATGTGGTGTTTGCTTGCTCATTATAAAGCATGATGGCAACAGTTATGAACTCAATCTTGCTTCAATCAGCTCTAGAAAAGCTGGGTGTTCTGGCTCGTGTGCAAAGTGCATTTGCAATGCCTGAGTTAGTTGAGCCCTACAGCAGACAACGTGCAATCAGGCATCTTGAGAAAGGAAGAGTTGTCATTTTTGGTGGCGTTGGTGCCGGTGCTGGAAATCCGCTGTTCAGTACTGATACTGCTGCAGCGCTGAGAGCTTCTGAGTGTATGCCCTCGTCCCTGTCCTATTTGATCGATCCTTTTCTGTGGATCGGATTGGAGATCTGTGTATGAATCGCTGAAAAGCATTTATTTTTTTATCAGTGAACGCAGATGCTCTCCTTAAAGGAGTATTTGATTGCCATTCCGGTAACAGCAATGTTATACCGGATCACATATCATTCAGAGAGGTGGTTTCCAGCGGTATTACTTCGATGGATATGATGGCTATCACATATTGTGAAGAGAATGGGATCCCAGGTTAGTATCACTTCTATGAACAGAAAAGCTACTAAACTTTTCTGGCCACTATCTGAAATTTGCTTGTGCATCCTCTCCTTGCAGTCGTACTATTTAACTTGCTTGAGCTGGGAAACATTTCAAGGGCATTGCGTGGAGAACCAGTTGGCATTTTGATTGATCAAACAGGAAGAATTACCTAATCGATGACCGTAAACTCGAAGTGGTCCTACTTGAAACTATCAAAAATGGACTCTCCCCGACAAAGCTCGTGGTTGATTTTAAGACCACTGCTCTGCATGATAAAGCAGAGATGCAGATGCCACTCGGTCCCCATTGCTATTTTTCCGTTATTGGATGTGTCTAGTTACTAGCTAAGCGGCTTCCTGTATTTATTGTAAATTTGCCAATGTCGCCATCTGAACGACGAGCTTGTAATTCCCATGTGGATTTTGTAAATAGACCTCCATATCCAACCAACCAACTAGTGAAAATGGCATCCGATATTCGGTTTTCCGAAAGCTCGAGTATTCGGGCTTGGCATCTCACAATCGGAGTCTTGGTGCACTTCTTGTGATTGTAAACCTTTAAGGTCACTGTAACAAGTAAGTCCCTATCCTGTTTCATGAACCAGGGCGGGGCGGATTTCCACCCAAGATATTGCTTAGAGAAAGAACACTTTGGTAGTGAAGGAGTAAAAAGTGACGACGTAGTACGATGTAGTAATCAAGTCAAAGGCTTAACACATTCACAAAAGAGTTACTATTGTCCAAACGATCGATGTTCATATTCATTCTTCATCATCAGCTGGGGCCTCGTGAAATTCTTCAGTAGATGGATTATCGTCATCATCTGGTTTCTTGGCTCGTTCCTGCCTCTCCTTCCATCTTGCCAATACCCACTTCAGTACGATGAATCCGCCGATCGCATAAACCTGCAAGTCAATAGGGGAGGAAGTTACGTTCTTCGAACAATGTGCAGACCGGAGCTAAGATGGTAATGAACAATCGGCGTAGCCAACTAAAGAACATATGGCTCTACCGGATGGAAAATAGGTCAAAGTCCCACATCAAGAATATAATAGCAGAACCTATCAAACAAGAGTCATAAAACCTACCCGAACTCGTTATTATGTACATTCAGCAAACAAGAGAATGGTCAAACAACTAGGCGAGCTAGATTAGCACCTACAGAACAACAGGAACTTAAGGAACTCCGACATTTACGAACATTCGGACGGTTATCTGCATCAATGAGCTTATACTGACACATTGAAATAGAGGAGAAATATCATCAAAGTGTGGAGAACTCCGAAGAGTAGGAGTTGACTCTGAGGATACGAACATTCAAACGGTTACTCTCTGCCTCAATAAACCCATCGCTGTCAGAAGAACATATGCAACAAAATCCCATCTTAAGATCCTAACAAAGACTAATAAAAGCCTAAGATCCTTAAAAAATTCCTCGGACCTGCCAGATTACGACGGGGTTGTGGGTCTTCCCGCTGCTCTCCTCGGTCTCGGTGGCGAGAGGCGGCACGACTATGGTTCGGTTGACGGGGAAGCTGACCACGGTCGGCCTCGCAGGTTCCTTCTCCACCTCCGCAACAGCGGGGGGACTACTCGCCGGCTTGGGATCCTCCCTGGCCGGGGGCCCTGGGTTCCTTCCCGGATTGAAGAACGGGAACTGGAGAGCCCAGTTGGCGAGGATGGAGAAGGGGTTCTTGGGCTCGCTCGGGTTCGGGTCATGGGTCGAGAGCGTGGCGGTTGCGGGTCTGGGTTCGGCCATGGTTTTAGGGGGAGGGAAAAGGTATGGGGAGTTTGTGTGTTATGGGAAGGTTTAGAAGCTGGGTGTGGAGGGAGGAATGGAGGATTCGGGTGGGCCGGGCCGGAGTGTACGGTGTTGGTCACGTGCTTTTGCCTATATCACGTGCTTCCTTGCCGCTTCACGGTTTTAAGTTTTAAGTTATTTGGAATAATTTCTTTTTAATATTAGGTCAAACATCAGATGAACCTACAATAAAATTATTCTACTTTAATGTAATATAGGCAGAAAATATATAGATCTTATGGGGATTTATGACAATAAATCGATGGGATACTTATATTTAGGAATAAGTCCTATGAATATAGTCAATTAGATTCTCAAAATCTTGTAGTTTTTCTATTAACTCTCATGTCTATGTAATGTGAACATTATTGTATTCTCGAGACCCTATTGTCGGAACTACTGAGTTTCATAAAATATTTTAAAATTAATATATTTGTCATTTAAATAGAAACTACGGTTGCCAACGTGGATTTTTTTTTCTTCCTTTATAGATAAATTCAACGGGCCGGTGTATCTTCCTTGACGGAGACGAAAATCAAATATTAAATTCTCATCTAGACTAGCTAGCCTTCAATTATCAGAAAAATATATTAAACTCTCAATTTCAGCGGCGGAAGAGAAGACTAAGATGATGAGTATTTAATTTGTGGGGTAGAATAAGTTTTGTTTAATAGAATAAAGTTGAATTCTGAACAGAGAAATATTTCTTTCTGTCAATTCGATTGAACCTAGTTAAGTGACGATTGGTTTCTTCTTGTTAAATTAAAATTGCAATTTGCAACTGGATGCAATCGTTTGCCAGTTCCACAAGTAATTACTTAAATACTTCTTTTATTGAACAGGCCGCTAATCAGTTAAGCCGCGAAGAAAGCGATATATTAAATACTACCGCTACGCCTATATTGATGTATTTATTTTTATGAATTTATTTGTACAGCTTATTATTAGCTCGTTAAAATTTAGTTAATTTCTCCGGAGTTAGCAATAAAATACTCGTATTTGGTCGATATGAAATTGATGCAAAAAAATTTTAACTTGTTAACGACAGCAAATTCCGTTAAAATTTGTTTAAAGAATTAATATTGGAACTTACGGGAAAGACGACGAGAGGGTTAGTAACCCTCGCAGGGTCATCGGCTTCAACCTTGAGAGGAGGAGGATGAGGAGGGTTAGAGGGTGTAGGCTTTTCCGCCGTTACCAACTCCGGCTTCTGTCCGATAGACGACGACTCGGACCCTCTTCCACCGTAACCTTCTTCTCTGGATAAACCAACATCCCCGCGGTTGTCGGCGGCGAAACTCGACGTCCATGGGAAGAATTTATGAAGGTCAAATCCTTGAACAAGCGACACTAACGAGCTCCACGGAGGAAGAGGAGCCGTTTTGTGTTCGCTTTGGGTATGCTGGTTCCCGGCCATTTGATGGTGGTTTTTTTTCTCTGTTTATTTCCCTCAAACAGACAGTTAACTGGATTTGTAAATAAAATCTTTATCCTGTGAAACCGAACTGGATGGAGTTAGAAAACGGGGCACGCAACTGTTGCTTATCACTTTTTATTTTGTCAGTGAGTGTGTCGTGTTAGCAAGGCCAGACTGATGAAGGTGACACGCTGGGCGACGGAATTATGACATGTGGACCTGGACCGTGTGAGACCTTTCCTTCCACTAGGGTGTTTTTTTTTATACCTCTGTTATTCGGCTACACCTGTTCAAGAATTGAATTCAATTCGTAATTCATTTCGATTCGATTCATTAATAATTCGATTCGATTCGTATATAATTTGATTTATCGACAATTCGATTCGAATTTGTAATGATACGAATTGAATTCGGTTTGAGATTTTTATAATTCGTCAAACCAGCAAATTCAATTCGAATTCGATTCTAGTTAAATTCGTAGTGAATTTGATTAAATTTGTATAATATATATATATATATATATATATGTGTGTGTGTAAAAAATCTCAAACTCAATTATTTACTAAACCTTAAATCCTAAACCTTAAACTCTAAACCCTAAAATACCAAAACTCTAACTCAATTATTTATTAAATCATAAATTTTAAACCCCAAATCTGAAATCCTAAAATCCTAAACTTAATTATATACTAAACTGTAAACTTTTAAACCCTAAATCATGAAACCCTTAAACCCTAAATTGTAGACAACTTATTCTGGCGCACTAAGTGCAAACTAAAACTTTAATTTATTTTTTTCTCAAAAAATATTAAACATTTATTTTTTTTATTTTTAATTAAATATTTAGTATTTAAGAATCAATCCGAATTCAATTCGGATTCAATTCGAATTCGAAGGTTTATAATTCGTATTTAATTCGTCCTTAGACGAATTAAATATGGTTTATTTCCAGGACCGTCCTGGAACTAGTTTTCTTAGTATATTCAACTGGTTTTGCCAAAACCAGTTGAACATACTAAGAAAACCAGTTGAACATATTAAGAAAAGTAGTTGAATATACTAAGAAAACCAGTTGAACATTCTAAGAAAACCAGTTGAACATATAGAAATAAACGAATTGAACATTTTGCTAGAAACCACTTGAACATTCATTGGGAACCACTTGAACATCCTAAGAAAACTACTTGAACATACTAAGAAAATCACTTGAACATTAACTGACAAACCACTTGAACATACTAAGAAAACCACTTGAACATAGTAAGAAAACCACTTGAACATACTAACAAAAGCACTTGAACATACTAGGCAAAAACCACTTAAACATACATCGGGAACTACTTGAACATACTAAGAAAACCACTTAAACATAATAAGAAAACCACTTGAACGTCAACTTGCAAACCACTTGAACGTACCAATAAAACCACTTGAACATAATTTGCTAAACCACTTGAATATTCGATTAATTAATGGTCAGTAATTAATGCTCGATAATTAATGGTAAGTAATTAATGGTAATTATGAGAATGGTTATTAATTAATTATGTTCACATACTCGTGCGCCTTCCTTTTCTCTTCCCCTTTTTCCTTTTTTCTTCTCGCGCCTCTCTTTTCTCTTTCTAGGATGTCCTGGACTCATTTATTTGTCCAAGACTGAATCCACTTCCTAATTTTTTTTAATATTTTCCATTGAACATTTATGCCTACGCTAATTTTTTAATATTTTCAATTTAACATTTATACCTTTTTTTTAGATAAAATTCATACCTATTTGGAATGATGCTTCTTTACTAGTACCGGGTTTGGGTTTGACTTTGAACCTGCATATCTAGGATTGGTACGGAGATAAAATAATTTGTCTTTTAAGAAATTATACTAAAATAATTGGAATTATCCCAAATAAAAAAATTAGATAAAATAATTTGTCTAGTTATAATGAAAAAATAAGATTAATCAGAATAAAAAAGAATTAGATTAAATAGTTTACACAGCTATATAAACCAAATATACCATCCAATTCTATTTTGACAAAAATACCCTTTAAAGTTTAGAGCGACTAGCCTCCCTGGCCCCTGTTCGGCTTCTAATCTCCCCTGCCGCTCTATTCTCTTTCCTATTTGGTTACCAACTTTTAAAACTCCAACTCATTGCACAGACCAACGCCAACTCACGATAGTCCATTTGCAGATCTAACTTTGTAAAATGACGATGAGGCCGATATGATAATTTCGAAAAGTTGACAGTCGATAGTTTCTCCCCTCTGCAGATTTTCCCGAAAGTTATTAAACTAACTAAACAGCATTATGTACCGGGTGACAATTAAACGGTTCGCTCTTTCATTACCCCATTGATCTTCCACCTTTGATCGGACGCACCAAGGCCTAGTCATGAGCTTCTGATCCTTTGCAGTTCAAGTCGGGACGGGCCGGGAATCAGCCGACCGCCAGTCATATCGCTTCCGAAAATCGTAAATCTGCTGGCCCAGGTCCTAATATACCCTTTTGTTCACTTATCTTGCCTAATCCGAGTGGTGGTGGTTCTGGGATCATGACAGGCTCCTCTTCTGTCCATCCAGTTCTTTGCCAACTAACCTGCATTGTACAGCAACCCGTCTTAAATATTAGTGACAAAGAACACCATGATATCTTTTCAGATTTGACCAAGAACCCAACACCAATTGGAAATTTGACAGTTAAGTTCGGAACCCTTGCCTCCTCATGTTCGTAATTGGTATCCTGCGATAACGGAGTTGTAAGTGGGGGAGAGATATCAGGATCAGGCTTTTGAAATATAAATGTCGAATAGAGGCCTGCAAAAGTAATAAACCAGAACAAGCAAAAAACTTGAAGGAGCTGGTTTCGAAATTGAATTGTAATTTTGTGGAGAACGTAGGCCGAGACCTAAGACATCGTATGAACGAGGAAGGAGTCTCCCTCTCGGATCCAAGAGATTAGGACCAGCACTGGTCAACAAGCCTGCAAATTGCACCCTTCACACAAAAGATGCAAGAAAAGAAAATTAGACAGGTTAGAAACATACCACAGTGGTATGAGCTATGCAGTCTGCATCTCTATCATAATAATAATATTACCTGTTATCATCATAAAATTCTGTCAAGTTCTGAATATCCACATACTCTAGTCCAGCTTCCCTAGCCAACCTGAAAGATATCCATTTGCATCAAACATGCAGAATTTAGTATGAACAGGGGACGGACTTGCTGAACCAAGTGTGAAACTTGTGCATTGTCGACCAAGCAACACAACTGATAAAGATGATTAGCTCACTTGAAGGCAACATGAAAACTAAAATATTTATACTTCAAATGAGCTAAACATTAAGACAGATTAAGGAGCCTTCAAGAATGGTGGACATTACAATGGGTATAGTCGGTTTAAGAGTTTGAGAAAAGCCTACCTGATCAAGCTAGGGAAATGAACAAGACAATGAGTTTCACTGGAGAAGTCATGGGCGAATTTCAACTGGAACTTCTTTCCAAACAAGGGAAACCTGTGATGGCAGCAGGTGTAAGAGCGTGTAGAGTACGTTCAGAAGGCACATAAGCAGCCAGAAATCTTCGGATTGGCACATACTTCTCTTCCTCAACTTCGAAGGTTATGATGTAGCTCTCAGATCGAATGCAATTGGGAACAATGTTTGGTTTCATGCTGCCATATCTGTTATGATAAGCTTCAACATTCTTCTGGTATTTTGCCCTGCATGGGAGTACTGTTTGTTAAATGGCCAACAAGCACGAGAGATTAAACGGCAAGCTAAATTGATGAGTGAGCATGTAGTGGCAGGACTGGATATTGGAAGATTCCAGTTAATTCTTATCCTCGAGAATCAAGGCAGAAATTTACTGGCTTCCATAGCATCAGCACAATGAGTACCTAAGCAAAAATCACAGGGTTTCAAAAAGCCAATCCTCTTGTCCCACAAACTACCCTTATAATGTTGTCGTGGCCAATTATAGCTTGTTATCGGAGTCCACGAGTATTATTTTGGCAAAATTGTCTAAGGCACGGAGAAGACCACATATATGAATACTTGATCTCGATACAAGACAGCACCATGGTTAAACACATTGCAGCTTACGAAATGAAATGGTGCAATAATTGATACAAACATGGAAACAAGTTCGCAGAAGACCATATATCTGAAAACTGCATCCATACCATATGGTGGATGAATCAGGAGTAATGCCGAAAAAGTAACCTCCTGGCTTAAGAAGAAATGAAACATTCTGCAGCAGTTTCCTCGCACTCTCCTCCGTTTCAAAACACAACTACAAGAGGCACAGTCTATTTCAGAATCATTCCTCAACGTTCACGAAGTTATGCTTAAGGAAACAGAAAAAGATGAAACAATCCACGAAATTCGGTATAAAACCTGCAGGTTCTGTAGACAGCAAACAAAGTTGACCTTATTGGCTTTCTCCTTCAACTGCGTCTGAAATTCTTCCTGCCAGTCCCAACAACCAGCATAACACAAGAACTTAGAACCACAATCCAACAATCACCTCCTGTGAAAAGCAACTCAATCGCAACAAAAGACCCTCTAAACAGATATATTGCAACAATCTCTGCCACACATTCACACGAGCACTAGGTATGCACAACCATCAGATGATCATCATCTCATGAAAATCCAGCTGTCCATCTAGATGTGTGCCCGTGAAGACTCAGACCAGCATGAATCAAGAGGAACTCGGGGGCAGAGCCCTGAGCAAAGGCAGGGCAGGAACTCACAGAGCAAGGGTCAGCCTCAACGAACTCAGCAGTGAAATGACTCTTCCTCGGACTCTCCCACGCTTCCATCGTTTCTCGGATCCCCGAAGTTGCTACGTCTACCATTTAATTCAATAACAATCAATTAAGCATGTCTGGCATTATCCCGAAGAAAAAAAACTGATACCCTAACCCTAACACGTCCTTTTTCTTCCTTTTTCTTCCAAGTAACACAATAAACATCCAAATCATCACCAATAAAAAGGGAGAAGAGACAGGGAAGGATTACCGATTCCAATGTAGTGATTAATCTGCGCGGCCTCCCATCGCTCGGCGTCCGCGCCTTCTCCGCAGTACAAATCGCACACCTATCCACATTCCAACTCTTTTCAGCTCCATCTCTCTCTCTCTTTTGAAATTAAAAGAAAAAAAGGAAAATCATAACTAAAACGTGTAGCGAGCGAGAGAGAGAGAGAGAGAGAGAGGTACGATAGCGTAGGGGTGGGCGAAGATCTTGACGAGCGCGGACTTGGCGAAATCGTAGAGGCGGTGGTGAGTCAACTCGCTCCGGCTCGGCGCCGGCGGGAACCCTGTGCTCATCTCCCCCTTTACGGAGCTAGAAAGAGGGAAGACTCGCGTGCTTCTGGTTGAACTAAAGCAAGGTGGATCGAAGTTTGATGAGACGATAAAGCGGGAAACTAAATAACCGCTCCGGGACTTGGATTTTCCGAAATCTTACTATAATAATCCGCGAGAAGCTCTCCAAGTGGCAAAGGACAGAATGGGGATTTCAGGTGGTATTCAAGTTCAAGAATATAAAAAAAAACAATTAGGAGTTTGTTCATAGATTGGTAGATTTATTCAAGTAAGTTTTCACTTCAAATGATGAAGATATAATTGGAGAGTTATGATAGTGTTCTATACTGAATTTTTTAAAAAAAATTAAAATTTTGATGACCTTTAATAGAAAAATTGGAAAAATTTCAGCCAAGGAAGTCAAGAGTTCATTATAGAATGCATTATACTGAATTTGGAATGTGAAGCTTATATGCTACGGATTTGTTTCACCATAAAATAAATTTTCCCAAATATAATAGTGGCAAGGTGTATGTATGTGTGTGGTGATATACATATACCGACCGAGTAACTAAAAAATGGATTAAAAAATATAACGTGGTAAGGAATTTTCTCAGCAATATAATGGACATCAGCGTAACATTTAACAAAATTAAGGGGATGAAATTTTTTATTTTAAAAAAACACAATAAGATTCCTAAAAATGATAAACGCATTCATCAAGATCTGAGAACAATTTGCTCGAAAACCAGTCAGTGCAGGGTAGCATTTCTGGGAATGATGCAGTTTATTCCAATGGAGCTGCTACAACATTTAACAATCTGTTCTCTGCTATACATTTATTCTCTGGCGTAGAAGAGCCACTTGGTCAAAATTCTCGTGACATCTCAACGTCACGCGGATTAACTGGAAAGATCAATTCAGATCTGAACAAGAAAGAAAGAGGCAGTCACTGGAGAATTTGAAGCTTTAAATGGTACAGCATAATGATGCAACAAAAATCGTAACAAAGCTCGGAACGACATCTTCGGTCATGGCTGCTCTCTCGGAAGCCAAGAGTTAGTCCATAGGCTTTCATAAATTATCACAAAAGAAGTCTTCGGATGTTGCTGAAGTTGGAGCGCAAGGCAGCAAGGAAAGCACCTATTTAAGCAAAAATGAATAAGTGAACACTTCAACTCAGACACCCGAGAATCCGAAGCTTGCTTGGAAAGGTTGAACGGCGTAGTAAAAAAGGGTGGTACAAAATAAGAGTAAATTGGAACAATTGGACAAAGTTCACAGCAGCACCAACCTCCAACTTCACCATCAAAAACTCGATGATCTGCCGATAAAGTCAAGTTCATTTTGTTCACCACTGCGGGCTTCTCAAGTCCTGGTTGAAAGGGAATCAATAGTGTTGCACGACTTAAGTAACACTCAAGAGGGAGAATGTACTGAAAACATGTACTCACCATCACTTCCAATAACTGGTTCAACTACTTTGTTTCCTCTACCAACAGCAAGTATACCCGCCTGTAGATAAACATGTGAGAACGAAAAAATGATCTCTAAAGATGGATAATGGAAACCATTGATTATTTTATTCTATCTATGCAGCTTAAATGAGTGGGGATAGAAGAGTCTTGAGTATGAAAACCTGTGGCGGATTTATAATGGCGCAAAAGTTGTCCACCGGAAACATTCCAAGGTTTGAAATGCTGCAGATATTGATAGATATTTCAGAAATCCAACAAGAAGGATAAACATATTGCGGAAAAAGGTGGTAGTAAAGTTTTATTTAAAATGAAAAGGCTGTTCTTAATCACTATACCTGAAAGTTCCTCCCTGAAACTCATTGGGTGCAAGCTTCCCTGTCCGTGCTTTTTCAGCCAGTTGCTTGACCTGAATCCCAAGTATGGATAGAGCTGAGTACTCCAAACAATAAAGGTCACTAAGAGAATACAGAAATTGACAATATGAAGCCATGAGAACCAAAAGATGAAGATAGTTATTTGTGATCCTCAGGTGTCTATTCATAACCAACTGTAGTTAAATTCTCGCTCCACGAATCCAATTTTGTAAGTACCTCCGCGGAGATTGCTGATATGGACTTTTGATCAGCGTTTCTAATAATTGGAGTCATTAAACCCTGCATAGCAAAGAGGAAGAGTAAGCCCCACGTTCAAACCATTATTGACGCAAGTAGCACCATACCTTCTCGGTGGCAACAGCAATTGAAATGTCAACAGAGTCGCAAAGAATAATTTCCCCTTTGTTGGTGTCCCAGTAAGCTGCCATCATGTTAGCAGTGGCTTTTCAGGACTTGTAATGCATACGAAAAAAAAATCAGTGAAAAACTAAGACAAATGAATATATCTAACCATTAGCTTTTGATACATTCCTCAGCGCAACAGCAACAGCTTTTATGACAATGTCATTTACTGAGACTTTGACATCGTGCTGCTCTGCAAATCAAAGAATCACTGAGCAGTGAAAAATTTGCGAAACTACAAGCCTCCAGAAACATTCTCGACTTGAAGTTCTTTTGATATACCTTTCAACTCCTTCCTAAAAGCAAGAAGAGGATCCAGTATCACATCTAAATTCATACACACAATCAATTAGAGCAAAAACAAGAGTGGATGAATCATCGGACAACCATATGCAATCGTGCAACCTGTAGATAGATATAAATGTGGTGTATTCTGCTTTGATTCTAGTAATCTTCTTGCTATGACCTGCAAAACAATATTCCCATTTTGATCAAAATCTCATTGAAAAGTCTAAGGCAAGAGTACGTGGAATAATTGAAATTCAGAAAGATAAAGCCATGTTTTTTATTCTCTGTTGAATTTGAGCATTTTGTATCCAAAGACTTTGAGAACTTCAAATAGAAAGAATTGCAGGCACTTCCTTCTAATTTTTCAATAATGACAATTTGAAAAAGTTAAACTATGTGAATTGAGGAGGAGCCTAATCCCATTGGTTGTCTGAAATGCAAATACTAAAATATGTACTTTTTTCTTTGGTTGTACAATTTTCTCACAAGGAGGTCACTTTCTGCACTCAATTTGAGGGTATATATATAGAAATAAGGAGATAAATGTATGATGACGCATGAGCAAGGCCATGGTATGTCGGCAGTTGATACCAAATACAGCCAAAAGGGACAGGAAATTAAAAAAAAAATCCATTTTAAATGATAAACCAAGCATGGGGAAGTTCACATCTAATTCATAACTTCCATCCAGAAGAGTTGTCTTTACCTTGCGAATTTGAGTATTTGGAAAATCTTCATAAGAGTCTAGTTGCTGCAATTGAGACTTGGATACTGACTCTGCAGTCCTAGAAGGTTGTGCACTTTTTTGAGGTGACGGTGTTGCTTTATCTTTCGGTGAAGATTTTGATGCTTTACCAGACTTGATTGCTTCTAGAACATCAGTTTTAAGCAAAGTGCCATGAGCGCCTGTTGCTTCCAACGACGAAGAATCGAGTCCATGCTCCAAAATAAGTATCTTAGCGGACGGGCTGATTCTGGAAAAACTTCTAGTCTTTCTTGTAGCTTCAGTTTTTGGATGATGATGGGCTGGCTGCTCTTCTTTAGCTTCCATGCTACCAGAAACAGAAGACTTAACAGCTTCAATATCACCTGAATCTTCAACCTTGAAAAAAAACAGTAATCAACAGTCCCTCAGCCTCACGAGCTTACTTTTCCAAGGCATTAATAAGAAAGACTCAAACCCCAAACAGGAGAAAAAAAAACAAAACTGTAAACTGACAACAAGATGACAAATAGGTAACCACTAAATCTAACTCCAAAAATACAAAGGCCTTAGCACAGATTCTAAGCATAGGAACAAACTTACCGTTACAGCAATGGGCTGTCCCACCGCAACATCTTTTGAACCATCAGGTGCTAGTATCTTAGCTAAAAACCTGCACTTGTCATATCCACATTTCACATAACAAAATTTGAATTGGAGAGACTATCAAAGTTTCCAGGCAAAGCCCTCAATGCAACAGTAACATAGATAGAAGACCAAGTAAATGTTACCCTTCCTCTTGACTTTCAAATTCAAGAGTAGCTTTGTCAGTCTCTATTTCGCATATCACATCCCCAACTTCTATCTGTTCAATAAATAGAAAAGAGGAACATTATAAACCACAAGTTTAATGGTAACAACAATTCCCACAACAACAATTATTTGCGCCAAATTGAGGTATTCAGGAACAACAGGCTGTTCCAGCATGATGTTCAATAGAATCAAAGAGAAGCAAGTCAACATGCTCAGCTAGTAAAATTCACCTTATCCCCTTCTTGCTTTCTCCACTTTGCAATGTTACCTTGGTTCTGCAGGACATCATACATAAGTATTTGATTTGAGCAAAAAAGTGAAGACCAAGAGAACCAAAAGCACAAATGCTAGAAGGTACGATCTTTCACACCCTTCTTACCATCGTTGGCGATAAGGCCGGCATTCCAATAACCAAATGTGGGGGGAGACTGGAAGTGTCAATCTTTGTAGAACTGTTTACTTGTGCCAGTCCTTTGGTTTCAACATCTTCAGAGGATGATGCTTCCCCTTTAACTTCTGATCCACCAGAAATGGAAGAAGGAACTTTGCCAATCTCACCTTCATCCTCAACCTTGTGAGAGGCATCAAAGATTTCATAAGCTGCCACTTGAAATTCAATGCTAGCGAGAAGCCTAAACCAGTAATTATTATGGGTATATGACGACAGTGGCATTGCAGTCTAAAGCATCACATGTTCTACAAGAATTCTAAGTCACAAACCAATGGCAAACAGAACACAAGGTACCCAGAAGGTAAGGGCGTTGTGCACTGTTTTTATACATCAGCATGTACCAAGCCAAGGCAAGAAGGTGGAAACAAGCCAAGAAGTCTTTCAAGATCATGCTTATTTACCGTTATGGCAATAGGCTGCCCTACTGTCACATCCTTTGAACCTTCAGGCATCAATATCTTGGCCAAATATCTGCAGCACAACAATAAATTGCCATAGCTCAAAAATCTGCATTGTGGGGCGGTTCATGAATGTGCAAACTAATGAAGAAACAATGGAGCTAAAACAAAAAAATATATATTCTGCACAAGCAATAACAAAGCAGATAAAATACAAAAAATAACAAAATTCATCGTCGTTTCTCGCGGTACATGATAATGAAAAAGTTCAGGCAAAACCAAGGTATGCTCAGGCCCTCGGAGGGTCCTCCTTTAAGACAACTCAGACGTAGCTAAAAAGAGCAAAAAACAGAAGGGAATGTTACCCCTCTTCTAGACTTTCAAACTCCAGTGTAGCTTTGTCTGTCTCTATTTCACAAAGTATGTCCCCGGGTTCTATCTGCATAATTGATCAGTAGCAGAGAAAAAGTTATGAGTGAAAGCACACATTGTCTCAACTCGTCCATTTGGAAGTATGCCAGTATGTATGGCATGGACATGAACAAATTACAATTAGGTATAATTGACAATCACATCTCACCTTGTCTCCTTCCTTCTTATGCCACTTTGCTATGTTACCTTGAGTCTGCCAAAATCATGAATAACCATAAGGACTTCATATAAAGAAATAAGGTGGCAAAAGTTTAACTTACCATGGTAGGAGATAATGCTGGCATCCCAATAACTGCATGAGTTGAAGACTCTGTAATATCAGCAAGTTGAATTTGGTAAAGTCAGATAAAATAGTGTTTTGGACAAGAACACCCACTTTCAATGGAAAACACGATTTTCCCATCGGGTATTAGTGCTCATCATACAAACATGCTCCTGAAGAATGTATTCGACAAAGAAAGAACACCCCTCACAGTGATAAAGATACTTATGGCTACACTAGTGCATTTGTTCTGACGTCTATTTTTAGGGCATGCATTTGTTCTGATGTCGTAATAGCCACATGATCATACTATCGTTGAGGTAAAAGCAAACATCAAGCTTTAACAGAGAAATCAATGAATCTTCCAGATCACAAACTGGAGACCTGATGAGAACTGCCGGACACCAAAATTCAGCTGCAATCAAATGACAGGAAAAGTTAGAAAACGGAGAAAAAATCTCCTAAAGGTAACCGCATAGTTTACAACGCATAGTTTACAACACACTTACCTTGAGCCTCAACAAAGTATTATGCGCTCCAGCAAGAGTCGACAAGGAAGTAGGCCTGGTGACTATGATCGTCAGAAATTTCTCAGAAGTACAAGGAAAGACAAAATCGTGATCAAAGAAATCTAAAAAAATTAGTGCTCCAAAAGACATACAGAAGTATCAAAAACCAATCAGCTTAAGTACGAGCAGGTCAGACAGAAAGCGAACCTTAACAAGGATCCACTCCATTCCTTAAAATAGCTCTGCTCACTCGAGCTGCTGCAAAAATAAAATCAGCACATCACAAACACAGCTGATAACTGTGTGTTTGTACAGCCAATTGATCGATAACGGATGGCAAATGCAATTCAACAGATTTCAGATTATTAGTGCAATATAGCTGCCACAAGTGGATAAGCATAGTAGCCGATCTTCTGTTACCGATTCTCGAAAGCAAATCCACCTCGTACTTCTCTTCTCTTCTCCGTAACAATTTTCTCTACTTCGGAAACTTCAAACTAACAAACTAAACAGAGAGGGAACGGAACTCCTCGAATGTTACACATTTAAGCTCCCCGAAGCTTCGAGACAAATGTTCGCATATTACGGTTACAAGCGTCTGAGAGAAATGATCGAGATCGGGAAATTGAGAAGGAAGGAATCGTAAAATAGGTACCCGAGGAAGGATCGAGAGGCGGCGGAGGGAGAGGAGGAGAGGTAGCGAGCGCGGAGTAAGGAAGGGTAGGCGCGTGATGTCACCGGCCGTCTCAACCGCGAAAGCGCCATTTCTTTGGTCAAACTCCGGGCGAGATGGAGACGAACGTCGAAGAGGAGAAGAGTCTCTTTCTCCTTTTTCTTTTTTTAATTTTCTTTTTTATTAAATTCTGGAATTTTTTTGGTTCTTTTCGGGGTTTTTCCTTTTTAGTTAGGTTGGGTAGTTAGTTACACGCGTCCGGCCCGCTGCTTCATCGGTTGGTCGCACTTGCCGATCTACGGCTACCAATGGCCAGATTCCCTTTCCTTTTCTATTGAATTTGGGTTAATTAATAATTATCTTTGATGCCTAATTTTTTTTTTTTTTTTGATTTGCTTGTAACTTATAGTTATAAAACCACCACCTCAATTCTTCTTGGTCTCGTTCAACGTGAATGTGGTAGAAGCTAAGCTTTAAGCCTTTAGCCAACATTTAAACAACTAATGGATTTACAATGTTCGGAATTATCAATATTGATTCATTTAAAACAACCATCTCACCACTTAATATAAGTACTAGTCGGAAAATATAAAAATTTTCTTATGCACCATAAAATTGAGGGCGTTACAACAATGTATGATAAAGCTCCATTGTTGCTGATGCAACTTCTAACTGAGGAAAAGAATTCCAAAAATTACATAGAATGTTAAATACAATTGACAATGAACCATGGTCCAAGCGAGCATTAGGATGTTCGACGGCTCTATGATTCGATCAAATATAAATATCTGTAAAAACCCTCCTCACAAGAACTTGTTGGCAAGCAGCGGGAAAGGGCTTAATCAATAGCTATGCAAGTACATGAGGTTGAATATGAAGCTCTAACCTCTTCAACCTCGACGATGATCGTCTAGCGGGGAGACCAACTTGTTTAAATATCCCCCCGAATTCCTATACACTTATCAGAACTTGAAAGAATGTTTTGGTTTCACGGATTCTGCAGACTCTCGATAGCTTTCTTCCACTGAAACGCTCGCTGCTTCGCGTCCTCGAATGACATTACTTTCTTTGGCTGAGTGTTACGACAACAAAAAGGGAACGCGTTGATTGAAGTTGTGTTGGGTAAACTTTGAAGACAGAATTTGAACTAGACTAGGAGACAAGGGGCAAAGGCATACCGTGCAGATCTTAAACTGTGATGGACTCGTAACTTGAATGCTGAAGTCATTGGAATTGTCAGACCAAACTATGTTTCCTTTTACCACTAGTTTTGAAGGGTCCACGTAGATCAATTTTGGCTTGTTGGTCAGAATAAGCTGCACCTTCTTGCTGGTCAGCTTCTGTAGTTTTTTCACCATGGAGATCATGATAACAGATTCTCCGGGTTCCAAAAATTGTTGCCTGAAAGTCAATCACAAACCAATATCAGAGACTTCCCAGGCGAGCAAAGTGATGAAAGCTTAGACATTCTTTGATTTCCCAACTCGACTTTTCCCTCAGAAACAAGCTAGAACAGCCCAATGTAAGTGTTAATATACAATTTCAACACTCTTACAAGACGAGAACAGTAAACAAGGTTACGAATTAAAACTAGAAACGGTTAAAATGATGGAGGCATAAATTGTGGCTCAAATACGAGGAAGGTCACACCAAGCAGGAGCAAAAGAATCCAAACACTTTGGGCCACATGATAAGAGTCTTAAAGCAATACCATTTTGAATCAAAGGAGTCAATTGAGGCAAGCCTAGTAACATGCCCAGTTTCAGGCGACCCTGCGTTGCCATCACCTTGTTTTGCTGAACCATCTCCGAAATGTGATGGATTCCAAGGTGAATCATGGTCATGGTATCCCTCTCCAGATTGAGCCTATGAAAAGAACAAAGCTTGATCAACGATCACAAAATTATCAAGGAACAAGAGAAACTGTCCTCATATTGAAAGTTGAGGCAGAATGAGAATAATACCCCTGTCTCGAGTGCAAGCTTTGGAGGGGTTTGTTCTCGTAAATTGTCCCAGTCAACACCCTTAAAGAAAGGGTGCATTTTAAGAACACCATATCCCTCAGGTCCAGCACCGGGCCTTCTACACGGTTCAGTGTCCTACATCATAATACATGACTCATCAAAGGATGCAGCTTATGGATATAATAAAATTTACTTCTAAAAAAAAGGATGCAGCTCCTGATATAATAAAATTTACTTCTAAAAAAAGGATGCAGCTCCTGGGCTATCCCAGCCACAGCGTGCGCTCACTGACACTGACACACCCAGAACCACATAGAGAGAAGGGAGCATACCAACAACCGATCGATGAGGTCTCTAGCTTCCTCTGAAAAGTAATTGGGAAATCTTATGTCCCTGGCAATAATCCTTTGAAATATGAGCCATTCACTTGCATCTTTGAAAGGTGTAGTTCCTGAAAGCATCTGGTACAAAGTGCACCCCAGGGCCCAGAGGTCATTGCTGCACCAATTTGACCAAAGGCAAAGAGCATAAATAGGTTATCCTTCAAATGCAAGTAAAGTTCACACTTGGATAATCAAAGTTCATCGCAATCTACTAGAGAGAAGGAGAGTTGGTAAGCAGCAATAGTAAGCAGATTTTTTCTATCCAGTAACAGATAATTAAACCATGCACATGCCCCATCTGGTTAGTTCCTTACCCAAACGTTGCCGGAGAAGAGTTGAGGACTTCCGGTGGAACATAAGCAGCTGTTCCCACAAATGTGCAAGCCTTGTCATCTGGATGAGGGAGTAACCGAAGAACAATTGAGCACAAGGTTTAAGAAACTTACATTGCCACTACTAAAATCCGAAGTAGCTGTTGTGGTGAAAATCAAATTTTAGGTCAAAAAAATACCTGACGCTGCATTTGGAAGAACAGTGATACGACTGTCCTGCATTGGCTTCACACTCCCAAAATCAGCAATTTTTATATGTCCTTCTGCACTAAGCAGCAAGTTCTCTGGCTGCCAAGCAAAAGAAGTTACAAAAGATCTTTCAGGAATGTTCAAGATGCCAATTAAAAACGCTTTAATGCTGCGAAAGAAACCTTAATATCTCGATGGATCAATCCCATGCCATGAATGTATTCAAGAGCATCAACAACTTCAGCAGTGTAGAAACGGGCTTCATTCTCTGATAATCGCCCTTTCTGTTTGCGCAAACAAAGGCGAGACATCAAAATCCAAATGACAGGCAGCAAAGGAAGACACCATATGGCAGCCAACGGGATTACAAAAGTGCAACTTCTTTAATAATATGGTGATAGTTCAGATCATCCTATAGAATTGCACTGGTTCCAGGATATGTATACTACGGAAAGAATTTAAGCGAAGTTCCAAACAGTTTTAGCCAACGAGTTGGAGACTTTAACCTACAGCAGCACTAGCAGAATTTATTTTTTCTCAGAAAGCAACGCTGGCAAGGGAAAAGCATAGACGTACTCTAGTTATTTGATCAAAGAGTTCGCCACCTTCACAAGATTCCAGTGCCATATCTGCAGATTACAAAACAAAAATACCAGGCACTGATACCAATAAGCAAAACAAAACAAAACAAAAGAAATGAGAGATGAAAATTTTGCAGAACGAGATACATACAGAGCGAAAACGAATCCTGAAAAGTGAAATACAATCTCACAACTCCAGGGTGATCCAATTGGTCGAGCACAATTCGCTCCAACTTAACATAAGCTGTCTTATTTTCTTTAGTGATGAACTTCTTATCCATAATCTTCAAGGCATAAACTATCCCATTATCCTTCTTCTTGGCCCTGACAACCTGATATTGGTCGATAAAACGGTCAGGCTAATTCCACGATGTTCATCGTCAACAACCAAATGCTCCTTTCAAATTGTACCTTCCCCATTCATTGAAAACATATTTGAATTCCAAAAGCAAATAAAAAAGACATTATATTTTCGGGCACTAAGACACTCAAATCACCAATCATTCACAAATAAATAAAGGAAGACAAAAGAAAGTAGCAAGCCATAATAATTTATGAAAAGGGTGCAACAACAAATCAGACAAGAAACCGACCACCAAAATGAAGAGAAGAAGCAAACGCTAAAGCTCAAACCTTGGAATAAGAGCCAACACCATAGATCTTCCCCAGCTCAAAGTCCTGAATTGTGAAATTCTCCTGAGGAGCCCTAAACGCAAAGCTCTTAGATATCTGCACATTCCCATTGGCATTAGAAGAAGGGACAGGGGAGGATCCTGAGGATGATGAATTGTTGCTGCTCTCAATCCTTAGCTTTGAATCAAAATCCTTCTCCATTTCCAACATCTCTCTCTCTCTCTCTCTCTCTCTCTCTCTCTCTCTCTCTCTCTCTACAAATTCAATACAAACAACACCAAAGGTTCCAACTTTGCCTCACCAGCAAATAACCCATTATTGGGGAGCCGTTCTAAGTCAAAAGAAGGGGAACCCAAATGGAATCAGAACCAGAAGAAGTTGAAAGTGGGAAAAAGATTATTCCTTTACTTATTTTCTATTTGGTCATTTTTTGCAATGGGTGGATAGATTATGTGTGTCTATATATATAATTGGTATTTGTGTATGAAGTCCTAGGAATGTGATAATCAGCTTAAAAAGGTTTGGGGGATGCAAAATTCTTCTTCAAGCCCTAAAAAGTGAATTGGGGAAAGGGAAAGGAGATTGTGGAATTTCATGGGAGGAGGGGCAACTAGGAAGGAACACAAGGAAGGTATTATGAGAAGGAAGAGGGAGGTCACATCAAATTGGATGATGGGTGTAATTTCCTTTTTTAATAGTTCTCCCTTTTTTCCTAATTTGGATTTCTTTTCCTCAAATTCTCTTTTTTGAACATCCATTTTTACTCTCTTTTTTTCTATTTGCCAATTCATTTTCCTGTCCGTAGTTAATAACAAGCTAGAGAATTCAAACAACAAGAAATCGGATGTTCTACATAAATATATGTTCTTCTTACTGCAGCTCTCAAACAAATCATAATTACAATTTACATATTTTGCGACTTATCAGTTAACCCTAGAATAAATCTTATTTAGTAGGTAACACTACCTAATTATACAAAGATAGCCGATAAGTTGAAATAATCGTTGTCTCTGTCTTCTATAACTGATTTCCTATCAGTCATACGTTGTATTAGTAATTTTATCAGTCATATAATATTTGAACGATTTTTGGACAAAGTTTAGGAGAGAAAAATAAACTATTTAGATTTATCATTATTAAAAAAATAATGAAACCTTGACTGTTGACTATAACATGCCATACTCATAAGTAGATCGTTGCAAAATTTTGTATACTCTAATGTGATAAACATTCTTTTTAAGTGTCAGTATGTGTCTCTATAAGTATAACCATGTAGTTTAGGGTGGAAATTGGTCGGAAATTTTATATTTCTTTGAATTTGATGTTGTAAAAAGAGCAAAAGGAAAAGTAGAGCACATGGTTCAGGACCAGGATATAAAAAAAGCAGGCTAAAGTAAATTGGATTATCTAGTGAATATTCTACAAAAATAAAGATAGCTTGCAAACTGCTTTAAATTAATTATAAAAACAGGAAAGAAGAAAGCTAAGTGGAGAAGTTGACATATGTAATAATAGCCTTGTAACCATCAATTAGCAAAGCATATGGTTGCACTTATCTTGTCACTTTCTTGTAGTGAGCTAGTTTAAGTGGGTTCTCAACGTTTACTTCAATGGCTGATGTTTAACATTGGATGGTTGGATGTCAATCACGCTCATCTATCAATTCTTAACTCTTACCCTCTTGCCCCAAAAAATTATGTGGTTATAACATTATAATATGTGTATGATTAAGATTAATTGGATATTATTAGATAATAACAAAATTGATAATGAATATCATTGTTCTCTGAACTCCTTTTTTTAGTAGGTAAATAACTAGAGTTTGCATAGATAATTTGACATCCTGGTTCATTGAATGTTTAATCCGATATTTAGCACTAAAACTCTAATAATCATCCATTAGCAGGTAGGCATAGCGGATTGATCAACTAGAAGTTCTCATCTTAAACTTGTTACTTCAGATAGAAGAATCTGCAGAAGACAAGGAAAAAAGGGGACCAAGTCTATCAATAAATATGTCACATCATGACTTCTCAAACTTTAAGAACGTGGACAAAGGAAGTGACGACAATGTAATAATATTAGTATTAATTAGATAGAGGCTCGCCCAATACCCATGCATGCACGTGGACGAACAAACACAGAGTAAGAGGACAAACTTGTGATTTGTGACCGTCGTAGTAAGAGGCTCAGCACCCATGTTAACACGTGAACTACTACTTACTTCCGACAATGTCCAAACAATCGGCCATCTTTGACAGTAAGAAATGGTAAATCCAAGGTAACGAGAAAAGAAAGCTTCTGCCAATTTACATTGTATTTTTCAACAGCTTTAAATAAGGGAGAAGAAAAAGAATGACAAAACCCATATACAAAAAACTAATTCTTTCAAGATGAGGGTAGAGGATTTCAAGGACATTATGATTTTACATAAAGCCAATGTACCCCTCTCCCCTTCACATGGACCCTAATCTTCCTACAGTTATAAAAGCACCCCGAATCTAAATTCTTCACAAAGAGGAACTACAAGGACGGGAGACCAGTGACCTGTTGCTGCGAAGTCGGTTTGGATGTTACAAGTCCCACCCGTCCTTCCGGCTATCAAACTCCCATTTCCGGCCGGCTATGCTTCCATACATCTCCGAAAACTTGAGAAGACAACTACTCCTTATCCTGTAATGTGCTTGTGTGTCTTTGCTGATGGCAGCACCCGAAAACTTTGACGTATCGATTGCCCAAGCCGGCCTGACATACTCCACGGTCTTTGAAGAGCTCGCGTTGCTGTACAAATAGTTCAGCAGGACATCCTCGCAGTTAAAGTAACTGTCCACCAGGGATCGACCGGCTGCAGCTTTCTCACCCCAGTACCTCTCGAAGGCTAACTTGCCATCAATGAACGCTGCTCCGGTGAGGATCATGTTGTAACCTTTATGAGTGCGGGCATATTTCTCGGCCCGGTACTTCAAAGGAGTCCCACTGATCAGTCGGGGGTAGAACCCGACAATGCGATCAGGGTGCTGCCGCCACACGTTGAACCCCCGCTCGATGTCATCACATGTCATCATTATGTCGTCATCAAGTTCAAGAACGGCGCGGGTACTTATCAAGGGATCCTTCTTGAAGCGGTTGTTGAGCGAATTCTTGTCTTCTCTTCTAATCCTCACTGGCACCGCCGAATCGAAATCGCTGAGCACGGGAGGAGTCCCTTTGTTCCAAACAACGACAATCTCCTTCACCGATGAGCATCTCGAGTAATGCTTCACGTACATTTTCAAATTCCATATACGAGCATCATAGGTCATTGTCATTAGAGTGAATTGAGAACTGTATCCATTCAGCGGGTAAGCTTCTTCTGCACCACTGCCTCCGTAGATGTTCTTGACTCCTACGCAGATTAGTGCGACTCCAACCACAAAAAGCAACGCCAAAAGGGATCTCCCAGCCCAACTGTAAGGCTTTATTTTCCCACGTAGTGTAGAAGGCGCTCTGTTCAACCAGCTGCAGAACCGTCTTACCTTTGATGAGAACAAATTCGGTCTGTCCCAAGCGATAAGAGTGTCGCTCCTCTTCCACGAATAATTCGCGCACCAACTAACTGGAATGATGCATTTAACTGCTCCCAGCAATACTCCTAGTACCACAGCAACTGCAGTAACCGCAATAAGTGAAGCACATCCAAGGAATAACCGGTGCACCAAGTCTCCGGAAGGAACTCTGTCTCCATCCATAACAGCTATCCATTCACCAGAACTAAGTTGCTGGACATCAAGATGATGGTGGCGCGCTCCATTCCAGGCATTCCGACCTTTTCTAGACTCTTCAAAGCCTAGTGATACTTCGACTTCCTTGTAATCATCCTTGGTAAGAACTTCAATCTTGAAAATTCGTACTCTTCGTCCATAAGTTTCACCGCAATCTTGACCAACTCGATATAGGTTTCCGTCGTGAACAAACGGCCTGCCTCCATTTCTGGCTCCCTTACTCTTGCCTATGTTGTGAATGGGATTCTTCTTGTGGGGTCTCCAAGGTCCTAAAGGCGAGTTGCTATGCCATATTTCCAGCTGTCCATTCTTCTTGGCACCGAAACCACTATGATCTGAGCCAAATATCCAATATGCTCCGTCGCGATGAATCATGACCGAATCAACAAGGGGCTTCTTAATTATCACTTTTTCCAACTGCCATTGCAAGGGGAAATCAAGGGCCCGATAAAGGCGAAGGTCCCCTTTCTGGCTGCCTTCTGGCATCATATATATCTGCATGAAACAACAAATGGTTTAAGGATGCAACTAACCACAGCATATTCTCCCCGCCTGATGTCGTGAGCAGAGTACCATAACTTTATGAGAAGCAACATTACCTGGCCAAGGTAGTTAAATACATAGGGATAGGACAAATGCCATTCCTCGTCCAATGCAATGCCTAATTGTTGCCACGTAGCTCCCTTGTCTGAGCTCTTTGAAACTCCTATATCTCCTTGCATGGTGATTGCATTCTTTGTTTCGTAAAATAGGAAAAGATCATCTCCCTAAATTACAGAATACAGATGATTCCATTAACAAAAAGGTCTTGTAAGAGACGGTCACACTCTTAGGTTTTCAAACCGTGATGTTTCCAATTATGGTCAGCTATATTTGTACGATAAGAAATACGAAAACAGAGAACTCAACCCTATAATATAGTTGCCACCAGAATTTTTTACCCGTATCAGTAGCTGACTGAACCATAATGACCAATAGAAATGGTTCAAACACAAGGAAGCCACCAGAAACAAATTGCTAGGAAATTTTTTCCTACACCTGTATTCGAACTTCATGAAACAAAAACCATCGATATAAAGAACAGCAGAGTATTGGATTTCCTTGCAAAAGACCTAGGTGTCCAGCAAGAGGTGGCTCCAAGAGTACTAAACGTTTATATCCCACATGGTCTTACTGATAATAGAAATTTTCCTTGCAGATCCACATTGAAACAGAAACTCCCATGATGATATACCTTAAAATCTCAGTCCTGGCATCTAGTTTTACATCAATTACTATTTATGTGAAGGTGCATCATATTATCACCCTGAACTCTCTCAATCAATAAATCTCTGAACAAGGCTTGTGTTTGAATGTGCTTACTTCTCTTAGACTTTTGATTTTTTGATTGAATCATTCAACTTTTAGTTTAAGCTCACTTTTCTATTTTCTATTTAATTCTTTGATGGAATCATTCCCATCTCCTTTATTCAAGCAAAACAAATCAGATATCAGAAAGTTGGTAAACTAAACCATGGCATGTAAAAGGATCAGAATGAATGAAAGAAGTGAATAAAAGAAGAAACAGCAACTTGGCCACCAACTACTAAGTTCACCTTTAAGAAAACCTACTAGATAATGTCAAGCACCAAAAGAGCCGATCCCCATCAAAAATATGAATAAACAATGTCCCTTAACATCTACAAATTGGCCTTTAAATATTGAAAACAACAGGTCAACCAGATATTGAGAATGGAAGAAACATATTATAAAGCAGAACAAACAAACAATCATGCAACTACTCCACCACATAAACACGGAACAGACAAGTAAACAGGCAAATTTGGTATAAAACTAGATTACACGAACAAAACAATTCAGGTATAATCTATTACCTCAGCATAAAGAAATGGATCTGCAACGAAGTTACTGGGAAAGCCGGCACCCGAAACCGATGCACAGGTAACAACTGGGTTAGCCACTGGCCATGCAGCTACCTCATCTCGCCACACATTGGTCTGAAATCAAATATCTCATACATCAGAACCAGTGCACATGAAAACTATACCAAACATCATTAGATTATTTTCCATGTCAACTCACGAGGTCAAGCGTAGAAGTCAACCCAAAAAAAAGGAAGACTAAACATTTGAACTTCATTTCTTATCATGCACTCCCTTTTCTCCCAAAAAAATAACTGAAAGACGGACAATTTAACCAGTAAATTTGCTATTTTTCCTAATTAAAATTCTATCATGAATTTGGTACTCCCTTTCATACAATCCATTGAACAAAAAGAAAACGACCACAGCAAAAACAATCGGAAAATTCAAATTCCGCACTGATGCACAGTCTTGCAGACAAATCAACAACAAAAAACCACAAGGTCAATTTTATTTTCAAAAGAACAGAGAAACCACAAACCAACCCAGAAAAATTTTAAAAAAAATGTCCTAAAACAAACAAAAGAACAAAGGGTCTTAGGGGGAACTCCAACCCGGACACTTACAGCTTCAATTGGTTTCAGGGAGAATGGAGAGTCTCCATAGAAAACACCAATAGACCACGAACCCTCGTTGTCCTCATGGCACCCAACCGAACTCAAACCACCACCAACCCCAGAAGCAGACGAAGCATAGAATGGCCTACCAAAGGCCAACCAGAAATAGAACATCCCAATTGAGCCATACACCACCAAGCACCCCAAGATGAAGAGCAGCCCAGAGGAGAATATTATGGACCAAAGGCTGTTCCTTTGGTGGTGGTTCTCCCATCTCCATCTACACCAACACTTCATATTCACATCACAACAGGCTCTCCTAGCTGTCGCCCCATTGGCACCAACCCCAACACCAACACAGTCTCCTTCTCCCATACTTCCTTCAGTCTTTTTTTTTCTCTCTCTCAGAGATCACAAGAAAAGCTTGCGTCTTTGCAACTGTTGAGAGATTTCCAACATTGGGTTTTCGGCTCTGGGCATAAATTCAAGGAAAGGTTGGTTCTTTACCAGGTTGGGATTCGCCAAGTCTAGTTCTTTGTTCCCTTAAAAAATTTGAAGTCTTTGGCTTTTTTTTTTCTGAGGGGTCCTTAATGACACTGGTTTTTGAATGTGCAAACTGTAAAGTATTGGTCTACTTTCCCCTTTTGTGTTTCTCTTCTTTTTGTGATAGAAAAATTTTCCCCCTATTTTTTGCTTCTTTCTCGCTCTAGAATTGTAGAGAGAGAAAGGGTGGTGGAAGAAAATAATTGTAAAGAGAGAGGGGGGAGGGTTTCTGCTTTGACCGTATTGTGGAGAAACCGGGGAGGCGTTACTCGGCGATATATATAAGATACACGCTGAACGAGGCTTCGGTTTCTTTTGAATATATATATCCATTAATCTTAGGCTATTTGTATATACCACATAAAAAGTTCGCAACATGTTCTAATTCAAAGTGACATAATTTGGATTTGGATATCCATTAACCAATTATATGACGTTTTTTTTCATTTGTTAGATGCATATCGATGAATCTTAAGATATTATGCACATAATCGATTCTGGGTCGTTGACATAAATACATATAACTTATGGATCGTATCTTATTTTTATTCTATAGTAAGATATGACTATGAGTCCATATTTAAAGGTGGAGTACAGAGTAAGATTTGAATTCTATGAATTTTTATATTATCCTTATTATTTTATTTTAATATAGAATCTACCATAATTATACTCTAATTATACCTAATTAAATATATTATTATTATTTTTTACTTAAAAATTATAATAAATTTCTTAAATATTTTGCAATAAACTTCATAAAATTGACTCTTCTAATTTCTGTATTGATATACACCATATTTCATGATAAATTTTTATATGTTTATTATGATTTATTGAAATTATATATATAATTAAAATTTATGTTAAAAAATTTCTTAAATTTAATTTAAAGGTCGAACCCTATAAAATTTGGTAGACTTTACAGACTTTAAGAATAAAGGTAAACTCAAGGTTTGAGTTTGGTAATAAAAAAAATTTGGATCTAAATCAGAGTATACAACTTTTGAAACAAGAGTATTCAAGAAACAAGAGTATGAATATGATCTACCAATAACTTAATGTATTCTACCTATCACCATCCCTAATTCTAGGTAGTTGGATTCCTGACTATGACTCACATCAAATATGATTATTTCATAACTAATTTACTTATCCTTTTAGTTGCGCCATTTAACCATTTTAGAGAAGAGATAAGAAAATTAAGAGAAAAATATGATTAAATTTTGATTGTGAAAAGATAACCTATTTAAATTTTGGGTCAAAAGCTAATTAATTTCTTTCTCAACAATTCTTTTGCATTTTTTAAAGAGTGTTTCAATTAACATTTAAAACATAACAAATTTTTTGTCTTACAAAAATACTCTTTCATAAAAATACTTGCCTCTCCTGCATATAAAGCTTACAGCAAAGGTTGGTTGTCCCAGTAGCGGAGCCACATCGAATGTTGGGAGATAATTAACCTACTTAAATTTTATTTTTTTTGGTATTTTTTTAATATATAAACTCGCTAAAATAAAATTTTATCTCACCAAAAAATTAATTAACATACGAACTAAAATCAAATTTTATAAAAAAATAGATTTTGTCTCAACTTCCTAATTTTTCGGCTCCTGATTGATTAAGATTCTAAATTTTGTTGCGGTCATTTAAGCTCTGAAGGAGGTTGTGAAAAGATAACCTATTTTAATTTAAAATTAGTCATTCTAAATTTAAACTTCCTAATTGGTTGAGATCCCAACTTCCTAATTTCGAATTAAAATGTCATTAGATATTCGTTCCATGATAGATATCCCTATAAGGCTATTACTACCACTAAGCCCTAAGGGCGTTATCATACAACCTTGTATTTGATTTATTGAGCTATAAATTTTTTGAGAGGTAATAAAATTGTACAAAAATTTAATAATGTCAGAACTTATAACTCGAAAACTCGAGATATCAATCATTACCATTTATTGGTATCCGGGTTTTGTCTAAATAAAATATAATAAATCTGAATTAGATTTATTTATTTTTACAATTTGGCCTTTTTAGTTCTTTTACTCCTCCAAAGTATAAATGACAGCAAGTGTAATTGGACGTACCAAAGTTGAACTTTGCCGCCGTGGTATGTGGGTTAGGGATTTGGACAATGTTTGAGTTGTTGACCTTGCCTCCTCGGACCACGCGCCGGGGTGACAACAAGGACAACAACACGCGCGTTTTAGACGCCAAGTGTCGTACCGACACCGCGGTTCAATACGTGGAACCCCCCCCCAGCAACTTTTTTTTATGACAGCCGGGAACTGGTTTCTGTGTTTATTCGGTTTTTTTTTTTTGGAAAAGTACAATTTTAGTACCTGTGGTTTTGCGTTTTTTGATATATGGTCCTATACTTCAAAAACGACTAAAAAAGTCCTGACGCTAGCTTCGGAGTGTCACTTTTAGTCCTCCGAACCTAAATTCGTCCCAAACCTATGAAAAATTTCTTTTTCATCCTTTTTTTTTACATTTCAGTCCCAAATCCCAAATTTTTTTTCAATTATATTTATTATATCCTAAATTCGTCCCAAACCTATAGAATTCCGGAAATACCCCTCACCCGCTTCCGAATTTCACCAAACGCTCAACATCAAAGTCGTAGATCTAGGTCTTACGGATCCTCTTGTTTTAGAATCGCTCGATTCAGAGTATATATGCAAAAATTATGATTTTTCTACCGAAAGTCGACAAACTAAGCCTACCAATCCTAACACGTCACCTCTCCACCACCGCCTTCTCCTTCTCCCGATCGCCTCCCATATCCCACTCTCTTCTTCTTCTTCCCCTCGTCTCTTGTGAGGCGAGGTGTTACGATCCTCGCTAAATTTGTATTTGCCGTGACTATTTGGTCCGACCTTTGGTTATTTTATTTCGATCAGTGTTCGAATCGTTGTATTGAATTCGTCGACTTTTGGGGGAATATGTGTAACTTTTTCATGTGAACTCCGATTTAGATGATTTTAAGTCGGGTAGGTTCGCAACACATTCGTCTACGACTTTTGTATTGTGAGTTTTGTGATTTGAGCCTTGCGTTTTTGAGTTTCCATGTGATTTCGGTTGGTATTAGGATTGATAGGCTTAGTTTGTCGACTTCCGGTAGAAACATCATAACTTTCGCATACGTACTCCGAATCGAGTGATTCCAAAACGAGAGGATCCGTAAGACCTAGATCTACGACTTTGATATTGAGCGTTTGGTGAAATTCAGAAGCAGGTGAGGGGTATTTCCGGAATTCCATAGGTTTGGGACGAATTTAGGATATAATAAATATAATTAAAAAAACATTTGGGATTTGGGACTAAAATGTAAAAAAAACGGGATAAAAAAGAAATTTTCCATAAGTTCGGGACGAATTTAGGTTCGGAGGACTAAAAGTGATACTCCGAAACTAACGTCAGGACTTTTAAAGTCGTTTTTGAAGTATAGGATCATATGTTAAAAAGTGTGAAACCACAGGTACTAAAATTGTACTTTTCCCTTTTTTTTTGTCTTGTGGATCTTTAATATTTGTGGGAAATAACCGAGATAATTAATGCTCGGGAAAAATAATAATTGAGCATTTACCACCTAATGTGTAAACAATTTGCAAAAGAATTGTTGTAGTTTGTTTTGTAAAAGAAGTCATCTGTTGGTATAACGGATTAACAGTAGAGCGATGATGGTTAAAACTTTTGAATTGACAATGGAGTTAAAGGAATCTAGTTTTTTCCAACGAAGGGGCAAGGAATTAATGTGATAACGAAGAATTGAAAACTACTTGGCCTTTTCTTTTGAGGAAGGTGAAGGAGAAAATTCTTCTTTCTTTTGGGAAAGAATGGTTCCGGTAATTTATTGGGAGATTCGGAGGGACGAGTCAAGGAATCGGAAATGTAATTAATAATTATGGGAATTTAGAAATTATTAAATGTGTGTTTAAGAACGCGAAATCTAGTTGTTATTTTTTTTAACGTGACAACGTTGGGTATAGGAGCAAATTTTTTTTTATAAATAAAGTCGATGTCTGTATATTATTTATCAACTAATTTAAATTAAAAACATAAGAATACTTTAGATGCATTAATAAAGCATTGCCTGGACATCACATGTCCCACCCCTACCCTATGATCGTCGTATTCCTTTCCCTTCATCATCCTATAATCAAATTTCCCTGATTGTCTTTTGACCTTCAGAATTCAAGGCTGTGGATGAGAATTCGTTTTTGTTATAGTGGGCCATTACATTATTTAAAACAAACAGTACCAAATAATTAAAGGGTTTTATGACTGTTTTAGTTATTTTTTGTGAACAAAGGGTTTTGTTCTCTCTTCATTCTTCAAGTAGGGTGGAAAATATAATTACAGGGAAGAAAGAAAACAACGGACCGAGAAGGGAAGCAACAACAAAAAAAAGTTACTAAAACATCGCATTTCTCATTGGTTGTTACCTAAGTAGGTATATTAATTAAAAGCAGATAATTTGACTAGGGGGGGTTAAGCCTAGAAATCTGTAAGACCATCCGCACCCCTGCCCCTGCTACAGTCCGTGCCCTGGGCGCCACGTCAGCGTGACCCTGCTCTCAGTTTTTCAGCCCACACCCCTGCCCCTGCTACAGTCCGTGCCCTGGGCGCCACATCAGCTTTTTTTTTCAGCTCAGCTTTTTAAAATGCAGCTAACTGTATCAAACTCGTATATTTTTTCGCGTAACTTCGAACACGCTAAATTAAAATTCGAACCACGAAATTTTTCGAAACGAAAATTTTATTAAATTCAAAATATATTACATGAGAACTTGGAAATAAATTACAAAATACATAAATTGCTTAAATATTATAAAACTGGTACATTAAGGCCTTTTTAACCGCTTCCTCGTCCGGGGATAAGTTTTGTCCTCGAGCAAGCAACGTCTGTAGAATGGCTAAATTTGCGGAGTCGACTTTAGCCTTAGCACTTAGCGCCTTAGCTTCTTTATACTCCTTCATTCGTTCGTTTCTTGCACCCCGATTCGATTGCAAGGCGTCAGCCACATGTTTGGAACATTTTTCAATTTCTGATCGCTCAAGTCGTAGTCCACAAATCTCTTCAGGTAAGCAGTCATTGCTTGATGTGGCTGGGGCTTTTCCTTTTGCACTTCGCGATTTCTTTGCTGCTTCTCGGCCAGGAGGACGTTCCATTGTGGACGCTCTACTAACTGGAGTAGGTGGATCATCATCATTTGTGTCAGTTTCAGTCTCTGTGGTTCTTGTTCTCTTCGTGCTTCCACCGCTCTCTACATCATTTGGTGGCGAAGTATAGGTGAAATCTGGGCGGCTTTGAGTTGGTTGCATGCCAGGATTCCATTTTGGGTGATTGCGCATCACTTCCTGAAACACCTGTAAATCAGCAAATTTTTTCCTATGGGTGTTTTGATATATGAGATGCGCCTCTGCCACTATATCGGACTCGACTTGTCCACTTTGCTGTCGGCGACATGCATTTGTATATGCCTCGATCCATCCGCCACATGATTGAGATAACCGTTTGTAACGGCTTTTCAACTGGTCTATATTTCTTGGGCTGAGGTCGTTGGGATTTTCGATACGACTTTGGTCGTACAGTTGCTTGATGCGAGCCCAAAGACCTTGCCCCTTCTGGTTGGTACCGACGATGGCATCTTCACTAATTTGTAAATAAGAAGACATTAGTGCAATGTCTTCTTTCACACTCCACGTCTTGGAAATTGTTTTTGTGGGTGATGACTCAGAGTTTGAGTTTTGGAAATTTGGAGGATTTTGGAAATTTGGAGGATTTTGGAAATTTGGAGGATTTTGGAAGTTGGGTGGATTTTGGAAATTGGGGGCCGGGTTTTGTAAAATACCAGAAAAATATCCAGGTGGGTATAGTGGCCACTGAGGATAATTTCTCGATAGATTTGGGTGAATTGGCACAGGTTGGGGGTTGTTTTGTGGACGTGGTCTATTGGTTGGTCTTTTTTTTCTATTGCTTGGACGGGGTTGATGATCGGCTGGGCTGGTGTTTGGCGGATCTTGGTTGGACTCTGGAATTTGGCTAAGGTTTTGGCTAAGTTGGGAATAGCTATTAGGATTAGCAGCTAAAAACTCATCATTTGGACTATAATTTCTAATATCCGTCCAATCAAAATCCTCACTTTCTTCATTGGGATCCATATCTAATTAGATTACTAATTAGATATTCCCAATCTAATTAAGAAAGTAGAGAGGAAAAAGGAGGAGAAGATTTGGTGTGAAAAATTATGAATGAGTTGTATCAATTTATAGAATTTTCAAATGATTTTGAACCACACGTTTTTCCTTTAAATTTGGACCACACGTTTGTTTTTTTACCGAAAAAGACTCGTAATCTGGATTCAAAAAATTGTTAAAAATTATAAAAAAAAATTAAAAAATTTTCATTTGGACAAAAAAATCGAAAATGTTGAAAAGAAATTTTATAAATTTTTTTCGATTTTTTTCGATTTTTTTCGATTTTTTTCAATTTTTTTAAAAAAATTTAAAAAAAAAAATAAATAACTCGACCTGGGTGACGTGGCCCAATCAGAGCGGGCCACGTCGCCCGGTCGAGTTTCCGTGCCCTGGGCGCCTCACGCCCCCCTGACACGCGAGGGCGAGGCGCGTGTCAGGGAGGCGCCCCGCCTCGCCCAATGGGGGGGTGACACGTGGCCCGCCCAGGGCGCACGGCCCCCCCCCCCGTGCGGGTGGTCTAAGCGTATTACCCGTCAAATAGAGGGAAGAACCTTTTTTGGGGGCGGCGTTAGCCAAGGTAAATATTATTTATTTATATACAACTTTTGGAATCCAACTCGACTTTCGTCTCAAAATAGTTCTTTTGGACCTTTTGGTTGAAATTAACCGGACAATTATCAACAATAACTTGAAAATTCTTTTAATGAATTTAGATTAGTAGACTGATTGAGTCCAATATCAATCAAACAGTAGAAGAATAAAACGGAATATTAAATTTGACTTGAACATAATTTTTTAACGATGACAATTATCTATTTGGAAAGAAACAATAATTTTTTGTGTTAATTTAAATAAATGCAGAAAAATCACAATATAAAAAAAAACCAAATCGCTTATAAGTAGGACTGTTGACCTCTAGGCCTGGGTTGTTGGGTGGGAGTAGTTAGATTTTCATTTTCGAAACAGATAAAATGATTCTATTTGTAGAGGAAAACCCACAAAAAAAACATATAAAATAATTCGAAAAGAGGCGGTGCGTGCCTGTGTTTTCTTCTTCTTTCCTTCTTCTATTTTGGAAATGGGTTATTGATTTTTGTTAGGAGGCTTTAATTGCTGTGGCCGCCTTGGCCCAGGACTAATAGAATGGATCTGATTTTGACCATTCAACTTCACAATTTTTTGATGTCCAAGAAAGAATGTTCTTGTCACGATAGTGATTCGAAACAAACTCGAATTTGTACTAATTATCTAGTAAAACTTTGAATACTGAATAATTAGGCTCATTGTTGTTGGTAAGTGTTTAGTCTCATTGGCCTGTAAAATGTTTTATTCTTCGGTTTAGCATCTGGCCTAAATATTTTTAATCCCCCACGTCCAAAATAATTCGCCACTAGACTTAGGACGTGGTTTTCTGGCAAATAAATAATATGATTAATATCCAGGAGAGTTGACATTTTCGGGAAAATGATAAGAAAAAACACGCAACTCGCGCTCACTACATGGTCTCCAGTATGTATCTGTCGGAAATTACGTTTAGTTTCGTATTCGGGCAAGTGCCATATCGAAGTTACAGTAATTTCTGCCAGTGCACATTTTATTATTTTCCTTAGTCAAAAGTCACAAAGTTTATATTTTATTTTTTGAAATAAAGTAGAAGGTTGTCTGCTCTCCGTGAGTCCGTGTTCAAAACGTGGGTATAAGAAACATATATAGAGGACTCAATAGAACAAGAAAACAAATTGGCTTCCTCCCAAGAAGGCGATAAATCGTTAACAACGAAATTAAATGAACAAATAAGATGAAACTCTTACCCATCAACCCTAAGAACTTATTTGATGGCTCTAAGAAACCTATTTGCATGTATTATATAATACATTGCTATTGCAATAGAATGAAAGCATACTAAAATTTTTTTAACTCAATGACACATAACATGTAAAAATTTGATGATAATAATCAGCAAACAAATTATATTTATCATTAAAATATCAATTTTGGACATGCATATAAAATAAGAAATAGAATCACTATGTATTCGGTAAAAATATCAAATTTACCAAGTCAAGTTTCAACGTTCGAGCTGCTGCGCGTAATCATTTTTGGCTAGTGACCCTAAACCCCAACGGTCAAGTTTCTTTTCTTTTGAAAGTTCCAATTGTCAATTTCTTGGGCTTGAAGATAACCAAAGTCGAGTGGTTCCTCGTAATTGAAAATATCAATTTTCAATTTTGGAGGATCACAAATAATGGGTTCCTTTTTCCAACCAAGACCCAGAAGTTTCCAACGGATGGAAGATGCTGGCTTTGATAGTTTGATATCGCAATCGCGTGGCCGAGGATAAATGAATAAAGCTTAATTAAAAAGAAGTGGGCAAGCGGAAGTCAATAGTCTAGAATCAGATAAAGCTTCTAGAACATGGCACATAGATTCTCCATGGTGACGTAATCGCATACTTATTGTTTATTTTTGTCCCGAGATATATAGCTTACACAAAAAACTCTTTCAATTATCTTTTTACCGTGATTTTATTTACTCTATTTACATATTCATCACATTCAAATTTTCAAATTAAATATAAAAATTCTATCAAAATATCGTAACAATTTGTTCTTTTATATTCTTATAATTCTTATTATTCTCGCTTTGATATGATAGACTTTATTTATGGTATGATAGACTTTGTTTAGTACTCTTAAAATTATTCTCGTGAACTGGACTTGAATTGGCACAAGAAATTACGTACAAAACACTGGGATTTTCTACATCACGACTTGTTACATTTCTATGGAATTCTGGACAAAGGTTGACGATTCACAAAATGAAAATTCTTTTATTCTTTTGGAAATACAATTTGGTCGGGAGTAGATTTTGTGGGGACTAGTTATTAGTCCCCATATGGGGACTAAAGGAAGAAAGTGGATTAAAAAGGGTGATTTAGTAAAATTTCATTGACTTCTCTCTCTCCATAATCTCGATAACCACCATTCTTTTTTGAATTGTTTCCCCATTAATTATCCTCCCACCTAATTAGCAATTAATTACCTCCCACCTAATTAGCAATTTAATTCTCCCATTAGTTAACCTCCCACAAAACCCTAAATTCTTTCTACGTTTTGTGAACTAGCGTCCCTCAAACAAAAATATGAACGTCCAATTATTAAATCAATAAACCAACAAACTAATTAAATAGCAAATCAATAAACCAGCAAACCAATAAATCAACAAATCAATAAACCAACAAATCAATAAACGAGCAAACCAATAAATGAGAAGAATATAAAACCAGTGTGAATTATTAAAACGAGAAAACGAGTAAACCAATGAACCAATAAACCAGCAAATTATAAAACCAGTAAACCAGTGAACCAATTAACCTGAAAACCAATAAAATAGCAAATCAATATACTATCAAACAATAAACCAGCAAACCAATAAACCAACAAATCAATAAACCAGCAAACCAATAAATGAGAAGAGTATAAAACCAGTGTGAATTATTAAAACGAGAAAACGAGTAAACCAATGAACCAATAAACCAGCAAATTATAAAACCAGTAAACCAGTGAACCAGTTAACCTGAAAACCAATAAAATAGCAAATCAATATACTATCAAACAATAAACAAGCAAACCAATAAACCAACAAATCAATAAACTAGCAAACCAATAGAGAAGAATATAAAACCAGTGTGAATTATTAAAACGAGAAAACGAGTAAACCGTGGGTAGTTTTTTTTTGAATATTTACTGGTTTCAAAATTTACTGGTTTTGAAATATTGTTTTTCTTTTGACAATTTTTTTTATCCAGTAAAACTTGGGTAGTTTTTCTTCAAAAAAAAATTAAAACGTAGCTAGTTACTATTTAAATTTTAAATTTCCTTAAAAGAATGAACATTTATGATAATGTGCGGCTAAAAAATGGAACGTTTTCATAATTTGGGAAAATGGAGCTAAAAAAAAGGAGACATTAACTGCTCAGGGGTAACTCTTCCTTTGGTAAAAGACAACAATAACCCTGTATCTTTTTTAACCATTGGATGAGTTTTTACTCTAATCGGATGGTCCAAATTCGAGTCCCCATATGGGGACACTCCCTCTTAAGCCCCCAGGGAATCCATTTTCAATTTGGTCAACGGTGGTCCTGCTTTTTCTCCTTCTAGAATGAAAAAAAAATCCCGGAAAAGCAGGTATTGCATTTTAGGTTAGGAATGTTTAACTTGTTGAATTACCAAAAGGGATGTTAAAACTCAATGAATTTTGGTAAAAAAAATGTAGTTGCATTAAAAATTGACATAATTTTATCATCTTCTTTTATCGTGTCTGTTTCTAACATGTACCAGTTAGTTCAGTCCAGGTTGTTGAGCCAAAAAAGATTATTTATAGTATGAGAATGAAGTAGTTGAATTCTGGGATGGCCTTATCATGTGTTTGGCAATAGATAATTGTTATCCCTCTCCAATCCAAAGATGATACAAGTAAGATAACGAGGCAGTCGACTTCCTTAATTTGTTGCTTGTGCACCATTATTTCTGATTAGGGTTGGCCCGCCCATTGCTTAGATAGGACTAGGAGTGAGTTCGGTGCGGTATTGCGGTATCGGTATGAAATTTGATACCGTACCACATTTTTTTTCTTAAAAAAAATCAAACTGCGCGGTATGCGGTATAGTGAAAAATCGCGCGGTGCGGTATGTTGCGGTGTCGGGGTGGTGCGGTATTGCGGTATACCGCGGTTCGGTACGATATGTTGCGGTATTATGCATGCGTGCGATGTGGTGCTAAAAACAGCAGCCGTATCATTTTATTGCGGTGCGGTACGGTACAGTAATTTTTTCGTTCTAAACTGCGCGGTTTGTTAAATTTGCGGTACGGTGCGGTATGCGGTATACGCGGTTGCGCGATTTGTTAAATTTGCGGTACGGTGCGGTATGCGGTATACGCGGTTTTTTCCTCACCCCTAGATAGGACAGCTTTTTAGAGCATGACAAGCCCAAGTGGGTATTTAGAACATGACTAGGGTTGGCCCTGACTGGAGTTGTTATCGGTTGAATTCGTAAAAATATTGAATTTATTTAAGATGATTAGTTGAAGTGTTCATTCAAGTGTTAATGAATGAAAAAAAATTGTTCACTAAATAAGATTTCACAATGTTCTCTTCTAAATATCTAAATGTTTGGAGAATTCTTTGGCATTTTCTTGTCAAAGAAGACAACCCTGTCTATTGGTGTGGTTTGACGAGGAGTGGTATAATTGGATAGGTGTGGTTCATTTTGTCTGGTGTTGTCATTTGGAATTTATGAAATCACGGAAATAAATTATGTTTTAGAAAAAATAATGTGATCGTGAATTTCTCTAACATTTTATCTATTTTTTAATCCTTAAATGACACTTTTGATCTTGTTTTCCAAAAAAATTAGCAATAAAAAATTAGATCTATTTTATCTCTCTTAGAATTCGATAACTTGTTTGTGGGGTGATCCTTTGATCACTCTGGGCTACAGATTTTGGCACATGTTTTCTTTTCTGTCCGTCTTTTCTTTTATTTTCGTGTACTTACTTGTTCTTTTCGTTATTTTTAGTAAAGCGTATTTACTAATAAATAATTGTTTGGGGAATTTTTTCACTCTGTTTCAATCGGATACATGGCTTATGTAGGAGAGATTTCTTATACCAACTCCGCGGCAGATAGGCTTTATCGTAACCGGAAATACCAAGGAAGATGATATTCTCGAATCTTTGATTTGAATTTTAATGGGAGCAAGTAGAGAAAATGGATTGCGAGAGCTGCCAATGTGACGTAATAGATTGCCTCACCATGTCTTCTATAATTTTTTAGAATTTGGTTTGATTATGGTGTATTTTTGGGTTGGATATTAAAGAGACTCTTTTTTTTCTTCCAAAAATCTATATCGGACAACAACAAAAATGACATAATAGTCGGCCCAACATAACAGAGCCCAATAGAATCCCTTTACTAATGATGCAAACATTTGACCATTGTTTCAAACAATGTCGTATCTTTTTTTTGTTCCGAACAATGTCGTATTTTTTAATGGTAATTGTTTTATTGGTATGTTTTACCACTTAAGACAAAATTCTGCAAGTTCAAAGTCCACTAGTAGGAGGCCCATTTTCAGTAGCATCATGGCCAACCACTGATCTGAAAATTGATTCCGACCTGAAAATTTGGAGCTATGAGCTAATAGCCAAAACTTAGATATGCAGTTAACATGCTCACCAAAGGAACAGAAATGTTGTCATCTATAAGCTCAGTAGTTGGTAGGGACTCCACTATAGTTGCCACAAGAGCTACCAAAGCAACTCTTTCCATAGTTGGAATCCAATCCAATTGGAAGTATCCCAAAGCTGAATAGTAGTAAAGCATCCTGCATATAAACAGACACCAAATAAGTCTCTGGTGTTTCATCTCGGGTACAAGAACCCGCACGTCCATGGTATGAACTCACCCGATGGAGATCAGGAATCCGCAGACGAACATTGATATGCTACCGGCCCAACTCTTTTGTTGATTAAATGGAAGCTTCAACGACCCGAATTGCCTTCCCAATATGTCAGCCACACCTGAGATCCGAAATAAAGAAAATGGAACTTACTTTCTTGTTAAGAATTGGACACATAGGACAGAAAAAGGGTTTTTACTTACCATCCCCACCACACATCATTGCCAAGGAGACCATGCCGACTGGAGAGTCGCGCCAAAACATGACAGCACATAGAATAAGAATGAGGACATAGTACAGGGGACCTCTTAGCAATTCCCTGCAAGAACCAAACGTATGAAGCTCCAACTTCTCTAGTATTTGGCAATACATCAGCTGATAAATTGGGATAGAAAACATACCCGGGCGTCCCTTCTCGGGTAACTGATTTTACAAGCCCGTCGTCCGTGGCCAATGAGAGGCCATGTATGACAAGCCGTAAGCAATTCACCAGGGGCACCACAGAAGCAAAATAACGAGCCTCTATCGAGGTGCTATTCTAGGATCAAAGCAAATATATCAGGTGAATGCCATACTACAACCTTGGGCTATTTCAATAGCAAGTTCAATATCTCTGTTTACCTGAAAATCGGCCAGGAGATGGCAAAAAGCAAACCGGACAAGATATGAACCAGCTTCCTGCTCAACTTCTGATCTACCAAAGGCAGGCAAAAGTAAGTCTTAGATCAAAGCCAAATCAAATGGACCTATAAACCCCGGAACAAACGTTCACCTTTTTTGACAGAAAATTTGCCTGTGACCAAGTCTCTTCGAGATTAAAAAAAAACTAAGATTATGTTTCTCAATCAACTACACTAGTTCTCGTTGGTAATGCTATACATTAACAACCCATCAATTACAAAGATCTAATCTTACAATGCTCCAACAATCTATCTCATTCACAACCACAGGGTTTAGTTGGCAATCAAATTTGTTCGAATCTCCATGTCCAACCGAAAACATTTGTTCGAATCTCCATGTCCAACCGAAAATATTAAAGACTATAGGACAAGATGAACACGCTCTGATAACACTCGCAAGTAGTGACGTGGTAATCTCAACCAAAGCGCTTCCCTTGCTTGTCAAGCAAATCCCAACGGCAGCAAGTCAAAGTAGACGAGTAGACCATATTTCCAACAGGAAAAAGATAAATATATACAATATCCAATATACGGCGTCGTAGTGACAGGTCGTAGAACAAAGTCAACAAAGCTGGACTTGCAAATTTATAACCGCCTAGTCCTAGCCACTACTATAACACGTTAGCTCACGGTTTCCGGAATATTCCCAAAGATTCTGCGCTCTAAATAAGCGGAGGAGGAGATTTATATAACTTTATGGACGTTGAACCTGGTGGATGAGATCCCGCTCGACGAGGGAATCAAACGCGAGGACGAGTCCGTACGCGCCGGCGAGCACGGCGGCGGTGGCGCCGGCGTCGCGGAGGAGAGCGGACGGAACTCCGGCGGCGGAGAGGCAGCGTCCGGAAGGAGTTGTAACCGCGGCGGTGCTACGTGCGAGAGGGTAAGGACGGGTGACGTGGAGGCGGAGGATGATGCTGGCGGGGTGAGGAGAGGGGGACACGTGGCGGCGGAGAAGAGCGGAGAGGGAGGCGGAGGAGGGAAGAGGAGAGAGGTACAAGGAGGAGAGGGGCGAGACGAAGCTCATTCTGTGGATTGTTGTTACGGTTTGGAAGCGAAGTGGAACCAAACTATGGGTTTATCGTTTTATTTAAATTGAAGGGTCACTGACCGACCATGTATTTTGCATGCATTTGTCGTTCAAATCTATATATAGCGATTATATAATATTACTATGATTAAGAGGGTCTAGTATATGCTTTAAGAATTTTGATATTTTAAAAAAAATTCAAATTTAAATTAGTTGATTCAAGGTTATATATCAAGAAAGTTACTTCTGACAAAGTGATTTATACTTCATTTGGGTGTAATTTTTCTTGTTTGGATTTAAATTAATTTTCTAATCACTTATTGAATGATTTCAGAGATAAAATGGTATCATTTGGAAAAGAACCGAGCGATTAGAAATTTAGAATTAAATTGACGCATGGGTGTGTAGTTGTTAAAAATTCAAAATTTTGAAGTTGGCAAGGTGAGTTTCACTTTTCGAAAAGATAACTGGCGGGTGATTACAACTTCAGGAGATTGTTTGGAATATTAATTTTTCGAGCGATGGAATCTTAATTAGTTAAACTTTAAATTTTCTTCCAAGCAAAAGAAATTGTGAAAAAAATTACATGCATATCCTGAGTGGTATCACGTGTACAGGTTGGTTCCCACCCAATTGGCAATTACTCGCTGTCCTTGACATCACAAGAAATAAATGAGCAATGGAAAAGTAAATACAAAACCCAATAATTGTTTTCGTTACTGTACAAATCTGGTTATACGGATTTTGGAGCTTCAGAATTCAGACACTCGCTTGTGTCCTGGTTCGGGTAATTTTAAGGAGGGCGAATAATTGGCATCCCTTTTTAACTGTGTGCCTGCTGCCTCTTTGCCATTCCAGTACATACATTTTTACTGTGCCAGTAATTATGGCGTAGGAATGAGATACTTTACAGGTATATTATAAACCGTGACATCATAGTGGTGACTTTTTCTCGGGTTTAAGTCATTAAACATGAAATTTTTGATCTGGCACAAAATCTATTGACCATTAGTTTACACAATGTAACCTCGAACACATGGAAATAAGTTGCAATAATGCAAGTGGCTTATGCTTCCCCCAGGAAGAAGACACATTAATCTTTTAAAACTCAACCCGGAAACGACCGGTATCAGGTGAGCTTTCCCGGGTCATGGTCCGACCAGGAATGACCGGTAAGCTTTCCCAGGTCATGGTCCGGCAACTCAACTGTCGTTCCACCGGTAACGGGTGGGAACTAGTTATGTTACAACGTACGAAAATCAACAAATATCAGGAATATGCTAAAAAAGAGAGATCAGTTTTCCAGGGAAAGGTTTCATGCTTTTGCCTCTTTACGGACGAATCTCTGCAATGCATAAGGGAGATCAGCTTCTTCTTTCGTTTTCTGCTTCTTTCGTGCTAGATTCTGTTCATCTTTCCTATGCTTCTCGACAAAAGGCCTCTTTGCTTTCTGGATTATCTCTTTGTGCTTCTTAAGTAGCTTGCTCGGCTTGTTCCGTCCCTTCGTCTTCTTCTTGAGTGTGACGTCCTTGGCTGCTTCAACTGCAGCTTCCATCTCAGCCTCGACATCCTTCTTTGTAGGCTTCTCTTTTCTTATTGTCGGTCGAACAGTACCAATCTTTGTCGGGTCCAACATTATAGTCTCCGGGGGAAGCTTGTCAAGGAGATTGTGAATTTCCTTCTCTCTCCTCTGTTTAGTTGTTTCAAATGGATTCGCCAGCCATGTGTCGAAGTTGGGCTCACCAGACCCTGGAATAAGAATCGAAGACCATCCCATGGAGTGACCGATGCCCAAAACATCTTCATATGGCCGAAACATCACTTTTCCAATTTGGTAACCTTTGACCATCGAATGATTCATATATCTACTGTAATCCTGCGACTCGGAGGAACTTCTCAGAACCTGAACAAACGACCCGGTTGCAGCAGCCAGTAGACCCTTGTGACTGAAGTCCAAAGTCATCGCATGGCCGTGCATCGTTTGTAGGACTTCAAACTTCCTCAAGTCCCAAATCTTGATTTTCCTTTCTTTGCCGGACGTGGCCATCAAATGGCCATTAGGGTGGAACGCCATTGCCGTAATTGGCCCAGGGTGACATAACATCTTGACAAGTGGAACTGCACTGGTGGGCTTCCACATGCTCACCGTACCACCTGAATGGCCAACAGCTGTCACTCCATTGTAAGGATTTACCTTCATCTCATTGCTACGGCCCAAACCAGTTCGGTAACAATTTATCATCTCGCCCGAAGTAACATCTTGATACCTGAGCTGCCCATATTTGTTTAGAGTAGCCAAGAGGAAATGGTTTCTCAAGAACTGAAGCTGAATTACAGCACCATGTTCCTGCAGGATGTACAGCAAGCATTAAAACCATGAACTATAAAACATTGGTGACATAATTTGGCTTTGCAGAACACCCCCAATTTCCAGAATGAAGGCCCTCAACATAATGTTTAGAAAAATTGCAAAAAAACAGCATGTCCTATTAACAGCAGAACAGTAAAACTATACACCGAGTTGTAGACACCGCCACAACAAAGTTCAGATTTATGAATGAAAAACTTTTATACATCACCAGCAATCTCAAATGGTAGCAACCATGAACAATAGATTACTAACCTTTAAACAATGAAGCTCAACCCCATCCCTATTATAAATGTATGGGTATCTGTCATAAACCAGAGGAATATATCAGAAAGTCTTCTCCAGTGGAATAAGTAACACAATAAAAAAGTGTGCATACATGGTCCAAGTATCCCTAACCAATTAAGAGATACTCTGTAATCACTAAAGATTGTGCATAAATTAATAAACAAACTGGTTGTACAAGCAGAAGAAAACTACATGAATCACACTTTAACTATTGATGAAAAATCATCACGGAGTAGGTGACAGCGGCTTAACAATAGAAAAGACCTCTTTCAAAGAGTTCGGTTTCCACCAACTACAAAATAATGAAGTACTTGTCTACCCCAGCTCGACAAAAATAGAGGCAGCATATTCATCTTAGTTTCAAGCATTTTCAAGATTCAGAAGTACAATATTTCCCAAACAAATAATTTTAATGCAAGTCTAAAGGCAAATATATCAAAGATAATGTCTAACAAAGTAATCTACATACTTTTTCTGGGCAGCAGCAAAGAACTGCTCATTGTGCAAAAAGGCAATATCCCGTACCGTCTCTCTGACCTGGAAAACCATATTTGTTAGTGTATCAGGCTTTCACTTTATCACGAGCCTCAGTGATCATCGTAATACAAACCTGTAACTCCCTAATTAAGCTCATGTTCTTCATGTCCATGATAGCCAGGTGACCTTTCCGCCCACCAGCAAGCATATATCTACCAGACGATGTGAAATCAAGAGTGTACGGACCAAGGTCTGCATATTTCGACCAACTAATCAAATGACAGCATCGAAAACATAGAAACACGATACTGAGAAGCAGCCGGACATTACCAACCTGGCAAAACTATATCAAACTGATTTCTAGAACTTTGAATACCAACTTCGCTGGTGAGTGCCTCCTGTTTAATTCTCCATGTCTTCTCTAGACCCTCGGGCTCCAAATAGCCTCCTTCGATTGGCATAAGCCACTACATTATCAAACAGCAGTCGATTAGCAGAAAAAACATTGGTCCGCCAAATGAAAAACATCGGTTTCGAGCGAGAAGTCATTCACCTTCTCAACTTGGGCGGCAGCTTTGGCGGATTTCCCGTGAAGCGCCTCACGGACGGAGAGCTGTCCCTTGAGCTTCTTGTCCTTGAGGTCATCCAGTTTAGCGCCTTCTCCTCTCAGGTACTTCTTCACCCTTTCATCCTCATCTGCCTTGCTAGCCCGCGGGGGCCGGGCCGGAGGGGTTTCGTCTCCCTCGTCCGCGCCCATCTTCGGTCGGCCCTGCGGGAACTCTAACCGCAGATAAACTCACGCAACAATAAGGCTCGTAAATTAAGGACTTAGCCAGGGGTAATTTCGGGATGTTAAAAGGAAGTGGATTTACCTTACCTTGCTCTTTATTATGCTTTTCCGAGGAGGTTGGTAACCGCCGGCAGGGGTATTTTGGGGTTTCCGGGATTTTGTTAACGGCGGGAATGAAAGGAGGAGGAGGCGAGAAAAAGGGTTTAGGGGAGAGAGAGGAAGGGGTTTTGTGGCTTGTTGGGCCGGGGACGGGCTGGGCCGCATTGATTGGCCTAATTTCACATACTAACTTAATTCCAGTGCCATTTTTCACTATTTTTAAAACATAAACAACACACAATTATTATAAAATAAAACAAAGTCAGCTTTTTGTTAAAAATTCTCGTGTAACATTAGCTGCTGTCTTTATTTTATAAATCTAAAATTCGAATTAATTAACCTAAAATATATATTCACTCAGGTTTTAAAATCTACATTGTGAATGATGATCTTCAGAAGGATTGATATATAAATGTAAAGACGTCAAAATACATGATTCTTAATTGAATTCGGTGCTATGATTTGTGAAGTCCCCGTGATAATACTTTTGATAATAATCCATTAAAAAGTCCAGACCAAAAAATAATCCATAAAAAGGATTGTTTATTTATTTATATAATAATAGAAGTGATAAGGACTCTCGATCTATTAATTAAAGTAAAACTTTATTATATACATTAAGTTGGTTCATAAAAATAGGACGCAACGCCGACCGAGTACCGCGCGGCATCCACAGGAGAATATCCACAACGCCACCGCACCACCAGCAGGCCGACGACCCCAACAAAGCAAATAGGCGTTGACCATTGACTTTCCTCTCCACCCCGCGGCCACGACATTATTGTAAAATTGCACCTTGTCCCCATCACTACCCAATAAAACCTCGAGCCCAAAATTCCCCACCTCTTGGCAACTTCCAAGGGCGTTTAATCCGACAACGACCAGAAAAAAAAAAGAGATAGGAAGGAAGCGTTTGTTTGTTTATTTGGGTTCGAAGGCTTGATAAGATGGAGGCGAGCACAGGGAGCGTGGCGTGCGGGTCGTGGATCCGGAGGCCAGATAACGCGAGCCTGGTGGTGCTGGCCAAGTCTAGGACGGGGGAAAGCCAAAACGGCGCCGTTTTGGAGATTTTTTCCTACGACCCCAAGGCCTTCTCTCTCTCCTCCTCTCCCCTGGTCCTTCTCTCTCTCTCTCTCTCTCTCTCTCTCTCTCTCTCTGTCTCTGTGAGTGCTTTTATTTTACTGGGTGAGTCCTAAAGTTGGTTGCTTTTTTGTTGATAGGCTACTTACGCTTTGGAAGAAGTTGACGGCGAACCCATCAACGTTACTGTCCACCCAAGTGGCGACGAGTTCGTTTGCTCCACCACCGCAGGCGCCTGCAAGTGGGTCCCTCCCCTCTATTCCTCCTCCTTGTCTTTGTGCCAAATTTTGTCATTTTGTGTATTTATTGTGGGGTTTAGTGTGGTGGAGGATAAGCAAGGAGGAAAGGATGTGGGAGCATTGGCCTTGGATGTACACCAACAGGGTAGAAATACTTCACCTTTCTGGTTGTCTCCTCGTGGTTCCTATTGGGTTTGGGGTTCTTTTTGTGATCAATCGGATTTCGGGTGTGTAATGTGTGTTAGAGTTGAACGGGAAGTGTACTTGGCCTTGGAAGCCCTCCCTTTGATTGGGTAGTTTTGGTTCAGAGTGCGTGGTTGGTTAATGGAGTGGAATGCGGAAGTTAGCTTAGTTGGGTTTAGTGTGTTGGTGGTGGTCAGTGGAAATCATCATTCAATGAAGTCCCGCCTTTTGGCCAACGAGTCATGGAATGTTTAAGGGGGGTCTGGGACAAGTTGCTCTCTTTTGTGTTAAATTCATCTGCAGATTATTGGATCTGGTTTCTGCTGCAGAGTATTTGAATTGTGCGGTTGGGAGTCGAATCCAAAGTTGTTGGCCAAAGAGCTGCCAGCCCTCCGTGATGTTGGCCAGCAGAAGTGCATTGCATTCAGTGTTGACGGATCTAAGTTCGCCACTGGTGGAGTGGTAAGGCAGTAGCCTATGACTTTGATGTACATTTGCTATTTCAATCTTGAATCATGTAGAACTTATTGTGGAATATATTTGGTTACGGCGGCTTCCTTCTTGTTGTCATTTATAGGACGGGCATCTCAGAATCTTTCAATGGCCTACTATGAACACCATTTTAGATGAACCAAGGGCACACAAATCTTTCAGGGATATGGATTTCAGCTTAGATTCAGAGTTTTTAGCTTCGACATCTACTGATGGTTCAGCAAGAATATGGAAGTTAGAGGATGGTGTGCCTCAGACAACTTTGACTCGCAACTCGGTACGTTTACTTGAGCTGACAATTTTGGCTGTCCATTGCAGCATTATGTTTTTTCGCAACTTACTGGAGCTGATCAGCATTTCCTGTCTGCAGGATGAAAAGATTGAGTTATGTCGATTCTCCAAGGATGGAATGAAACCATTTTTGTTTTGTGCTGTCCAGAAAGGTAAAGTTTGGTTATGCTCTTTAAAGCAAAGTGAGGTATCAGAAAATATTTTTTGCGATGAAGAATTACAGTGGAAGTTGTCTACTGTTGTGATTCTATCAGGTGATAAAGCTATCACTGCAGTTTATGACATAAGCACATGGAAAAGAATCGGTTACAAGAGGCTCATGAAAAAACCAGCTTGTATAATGTCCATCAGCTTGGATGGAAAGTACATCGCTTTGTAAGTGCTTATGACATGAGTTGTTTCTTTAAATGTTTATGAATGTAGTTGGTTGTTGAATCAAATTTGTTAATTTCTAGGGGAAGCAAAGATGGGGACATTTCAGTTGCAGAAGTAAAGAAAATGGAGATTGGCCACTACAGCAAGAGGCTGCATCTGGGTACATCAATTAACACGTTGGAATTCTGTCCCAATCAAAGGTGTGTCCGGCAAAGCAAATGCAGCTTGCTGCTATTGACAAGTTCTTACATAACCAGAATCAACTTTTTCGTAAAACCAATTATTGACGAGTTTTGTGTTTTTCTTATGCAGGGTAGTGCTGACTACTTCAAGGGAGTGGGGAGCAACCATCACCAAGCTAACAGTTCCAGCCGACTGGAAAGGTAACTCCTTCCCTTTATCCGTCTCCATCTCGGTTATCGCAGAGTTCTTATGCTATTTTCCTTCTCTTTGTTTCTTCCTGCAGATTGGCAAATCTATATGCTGCTTCTGGGACTATTTTTGGCATCCGCGGTAGCATTCTACATATTCTTTGAGAAGTCTGATTCGTTTTGGAACTTCCCCCTTGGGAAAGACCAACCCGCTAGACCCAGATTCGAATCGGTTCTACGAGACCAGCAGTATTCCGATGATGTATTTGGCCCGGTGGACATGTGAGCCCCCTGGGGTTGGAATTGGATGCAGCGATTTTAACAGCAATATTGCAGAAGGGAGAAAGTTGGATTTTGTTTCAATTGTGTGTTTATGATTGATGGATCTTTGATTTGATATGTCCCTTGTAACTTTAATTTTCTTTTCCAGGAGAGAATGATGTGGCCAATTGTTATTCTTAATCAAACCGAATTGAATTGTAGCTAATTAATATATTATTTCCTCATTAAAAGTCTCTCTCTATACTAGCATACCTTAGAGTGCAGATTAAACGTTAAATTGTCGGAAGAAACAAAAAAAATATTAATTCTCGAACTTTATACTTTATAGTGAATTGTCAAAGTACCCGTGATTTTGTAGCCTAGTGGTAGGGAGGTGTAGCCTAGTGGTAGGGAGGTGTTGAGTTGGTGGAAGTACAAGGTTCAAACTTTGGCTTTAAACATATGTTGTAATAAACTTTGGTTTTAAACATATGTTGTAATAGAATAAAATTAGAATAGGATCTAAAAAAATTGTCAAAGTGGATCCATTATTTATAACCGCTCAATTTGGAAGAAGCAGATGCGCGCTACCGCCTCTGTCCCCTCTTCGCTTATTACATACAATATACAAATATCCAAAACGCCAATCGCGAGGCCACTGCAAATAAATATCTCCTTTAACTAAATTCTCACTCCTGCATTCTTCTAGTTCTTACCATCTCTCTCTCTCTCTCTCTCTCTCTCTCTCTCTCTCTCTGCCAAATTTCTCTCTTCCGACATGAATTGCCTCCCCAGGTCCAATCCAATATCTCGCCTTTTTTTTTTAAAAGAAAACTTTTCGTCTGGAAAAGTACCCTTGTAATAATTGAGCTTTTGTGTCCTTTCTCTTTTTAATCCATTATGGTATTGGCAGATCTTCCGCTTTGCCTTTGCAAAGTTTCAAGGCTCCCCTTCTACTAACGAAGCCTCCTCCTCCCGCCTGCCTTAACTTACCGGTATACTTCTCCCTCTCACTGGATAATAAGTTTTCGAGTTCGAGTTCGAATCCGAATCCGTAAAAAAAGCATTAGCTTTGTTATTGTTATAGTCGGACGAGCTCAAACACACAGATTAATCAACTTAGTAACAACACGACGTCGTTTTTATTTAGAATAGCAGAATTTAGAAATCCACAGGACAGTTATTATTAGTTGAAGCTTCTATGGATTGTTGAGAATAGTATACCTGAAAATTGGTCTTCTCCAGGGAATGAGTAACTTTAATTATCCCCACCGACATGTCTCTGTTAAGGTATTGAATTCTCTCCTACTCTTCATTATCTATCTTTTTTTTTCTCTTCTTAAATTTATTTTATCTGTTTTTTTTTTAAAGTTTCCTTGTTATTTTGGGATTGGGGAAATGTGATGCTTACAAGTGGGACTGGATACCTTTAGCAAGAGCTAGAAAAGATGGAGATCCTTTTTGCTATTTTCGGGTTTCAGAATATTTTGATCCTCTTCTTTGTCCGTTACTTGAATGTGTGGCTTTGGAGCGAAAATGATCTTTTTGTTTAATTTCTCGAAACTATTAGGAAGAACAATTTATGTTTATTCTCCTATAGGCAATCTCGGGTCCCACTTCCAGTGCTGCAGAGAAGAGTGATCCCAATGTTGAGGAAGAAAAGGAAAAATCCGAAGAATACAGTACCAACATGACAGCGGCTATGGGTGCCGGTGAGTTCTGCTCGTTCTATCTTCAACATAGTTGGCAAATCACATGTTAAAACTTTGCTTGTTCTTTTCGTGCAGCGACTTTTATTGACTCTCTGATGTGGTTATTCTCCATAAGCTGTTTGGTTACTTAATGTGGCTTATTACAGTTTTGACATACAGGCATGAACTAGGAATGAACTACGACTTCATCCGCCCAGACTTGATTGTTGGATCATGCCTACAGGTTACTAATCTCTCATTCCTGAGCTGCTTGTAAGCTTTTTTTCTTCTTTCTCGTGTCTAATTTCTCCGTCGGTCTCCCTCTTGTCTGAAAAAATTTATAGACTCCTGAAGATGTGGACAAGCTCAGAAAAGTTGGAGTCAAAACGATATTCTGTTTGCAACAGGATTCAGACCTTGAGTATCCTGGCTGATGGTAAAACTGTGCTTAATTAGATTGCTTCTTGACTTGTCAGCTACCATGAAGTTCGCTATTTTTCTTCTTCAAGTAGACTCGGGTATTTTCCTTCACTTGTTTATTCAGATACTTTGGGGTGGATATCGGTGCCATCCGAGAATATGCACACACTCATGATGACATTCAACATTTGCGTGCTCGGATAAGGTTAGTCACTCTGGTCACTGTATTAGACCATTCTCCTGCCAAAGCATATCTCTCTCAGTATGTGTTGAGCAACAACATCACAACTAGCCGGTCATTGCTGAACAACCTGTGAGCCAAAATAAGATAGATTAGGAAATTTGTGGCTTGTAGTATCTATTTTAATACTGAAACAGAGGTTAGATCAGTGTTCTGGTATTTTCAGCACCTTTTGAAACTTTGAGGGACTTCAGTTGTTTCCAGGGCAACACACACTTTGAACTTTTCATTCTGGGTGGTTTTCGTTTGTCTTTGTTTCAGAGTTTGAGCCAACTGGTGATGAAAACCAAGCATGTGTGGGCATCTATGAGTTGCCTGAGATTGCAAACATTCTGGAAGTCTCTAATGCTATGTATTTCAGGGACTTTGATGCATTTGATCTGCGGATGCGGCTTCCAGCTGTGCTTAGTAAATTATACAAGGCTGTAAATCGAAATGGAGGAGTAACATATATACATTGCACCGCAGGACTTGGACGAGCTCCAGCTGTAGCGGTATATGCTTGGCACTATGTCTGAAGCGTACAACTTTGCAGTCTGGAAGCCATTTGTTTAATTAACCCATCTGGTGATTCTCTCATGACGTGGTTATACTATACTTTCCTGTTTCTCGCAGATGGCCTACATGTTTTGGGTCCAGGGCTACAAACTCAGTGACGCTCATAATTTACTTCTGGTAACTTCTGATTCTGTATTACGCTTCAACCTTTGCATATGAAGCTTGTTATTTAGTGATACTGGGGGTGTCTTAGTTTCTCCTCAAAGATTCACAAATCGCTGGATTTCGATACGACTCTAGTTTGAAATTATTGGGTTTCTTGAACTTACTTGTATTACAACTCATCTTTCTTACCACCTTTGGATTCCTATTCTTCTTACAGAGCAAGAGATCATGCTGTCCAAAGATGGAAGCTATTAAAAGTGCGACTGCAGATATTGTGAGTCATGTAACCCTATTCTTTTGTCCCGTTTTAGGAGCATCATGTTCATTATCACAATGGTAAGGGCATCATGCATAGCAAAATTGTTCGACTCAAGGGCAGTATTGGTGAGAAAAAAAAAGGATGTAGCGAGGATTGAAAACTAGTTTCTTCACTGGAGATGTTTGTGAGGGACTGTCTTATGTAATAGGTGGTCGTACTTTCCCCAGACTTATTGTGTTTGTCTTTTCTTATTGAAGCTTACAGGATTTAGGAAACAGCTAGTCGCTTTTTCATGGAAAGATGAAAATTGTTCTTCCGTGGAAATCTCAGGACTTGATGTTGGTTGGGGCCAGGTAATGATTGAGGAGTCATTTGTGTTGAGATTATCATATCGCTAGTTACAAGTGCGGTAGACTGTGTATAAGTTTGAAAATTCATCAACCAATAGCTGTAAGATTTTGCATTGGACATGAAAATTCTAATAAAATAGACGATTTACGAGCTCGTAAGGTTGTCATATCTAATGGTGAGATCACAATGGTTCATTCAGGATAGTCGTATGATTTGGCCTTAGATCTCTATTGTTAGTAACTATAAAAAAAATGTGCTATGGAGCGTAAAGAAGCTTCAAGTTCCTTTGCGGTAGCCTTATAGACAAAGATCCCTTAATCTGGCAAGAAATCCTTCACTGTGATTGCTGATACAGCAGTTTAGTCTTCAAACTAATAGACGGTTTTCTAAGAGACCTTATTTGCTCACATCTTTTTAATTTTTTTCCCCAGAGAATACCATTGACACTTGATGCGAAACAAGGTATTTGGAACCTCGAGAAGGAATTGTTGGTGAGTAACGTCTGCTGTTTTATTCTTTCATTTTCCTTGTTTTGAACCCTTTTCTGCTCAATGCACAATGAACTTCAGGTCTGGAGTCAGTTTTGAATCCCTTGAATAGATGCTCTCTAAGGAGTGCCGAAGGTTGGAGTGTAAGAAGTTAATGTTGGAGTAAGACTTGTGACATGCTTTCATCTCTACAGGAAGGGCGGTACGAGTACAAGTACATTGTCGATGGTGTGTGGACCATCAACAAGAGTGAGCTGGTCACCTCTGCCAACAAAGACGGACATATCAACAACTATGTCGAAGTATGTTTGGTTCTCCTCACCTTCTAACCTTGCGCTTGATAAACATTTTATCACCATGGCCTTGTTTATTTCTTACAACGATGTCATTGATCTGAAAGCGTCTCCTTTTGGTGCATTGTGCTCGTAGGTTCTTAACGACGCCGAAGACACCGTTCGTGCGGCTCTCCGGACGAAGTTGACCGGCAACGATCCAGATCTAACAAGAGACGAACGGATAGCAGTAAGACAATTCCTTGAAGCTCAACCCGCCGAAGAGGACGAATGAAGCTCTTTGGAGCTGAAAAGTTAATCATAATACAGTAAGATAGATATAAAGTATTTCAGAATAGTCATAATCTATATGTATAATTTCATCATGTGATACTTGTATGTCAAGACAATAAATATAACGAAAACGAAGTTAGATAGTACCTAAATTAGTTAGTTAATAAGTGTCTGATATTGATTGGTATCAACCAAAAAATATTAAAGCCTCGTAATTGTTCCTGAGACGAGCCATTTAATCTAGGTTTTTAATAAAATGCCTCGTGGTTTTGTATACTTACTAATTGCTCGACATTGTCTTTTAGTATTTAACTATTTATTATCAAAACTTCGTTATCTCCAATATTACAATCACCAGTCTATACCACTTGATATGATGATGACACCTAAGAATTCATGATTAAAAAATCGCGAACAAACAAATAAATATTTTATTTCTGCTTGCATTTTCCTACGGTGATTAAAATAAAATAATTTGAGATGATGTTTTGTTTCTGAAGTCACAAAATTTGTAAACACCCCTTGAAAGTTGGAATCAAACTATTAGTGACGACAAAAAAGTCGTTCTCATTCTTTGAATACAAAATATCTATGATGGTAACATAAGTTATCACTACCGACGTGAATCAATTATCAAGAGTTGCATTTATTTAATTACTATATCTCACACGTAAACTCTGGCAAATAGTGTTAATTATTTATCGAGAAAGATTTATTATCATTGAAAAATTATTCCCAATTAAAATTAAGATTAGTCATTAAAAGTATTCAGATAACAGTAAAATCAACAGCAACAAGATTCGCCTGGTTGAGCCCATTCGGATAAATTTGAAGACCGAAATGGCCGGCCGGACGGGCCCAGCGGGCCCATCACCGACTGCGATTTGATTTGATGTGACTATTGATTGACGAAGATCACGTGAAATTTATGTGATGGAATCAATGTCTTGTGTTATTGACATTGTAACGAACTGATTTCACTATTTTTCCAAAATGGGTTTGTTTGAAAGAAACATCAAACATCCAACTTCCTATGCATTGAATTCCCTATCAATTATTTCTCAATAAAAGATTCTCTATCAATTGGAAATTTTCATTTTTGAAAGACCTGGTGATGGATCTGTAGCTTATCGACTGGATTTATTGCGCACGTGTTTTAAAACTGATTGGCTGATAATAATTAATAGGACTACTGTTGGTTACTCATAGTGAAAAGATATACGAATTTTTTATATGATAATTTTAGATTTGGATATAACACTCCAAAAAAATCTACATATTTTATAACTAATATTTTAGGAATTTTTTTATAATAATTTATGATATTTGACCACCAAATTGATGCAACTATTATTTAACAAAATGAGGGTTGGATTTGTTCATACAAATATTATTAAAGAAAATGAGGGTTGGATTTGGTTATGAACGCCGTAAAATTTGTCAAGATTGTCTTATAAGATCAAATAGTTTACTTGGTAATAATGAATTAATCAAATCAATTATGATAAAATAGTTCTGTGAGACCGCTACGAGATAAATAAGATTGTATAATACAGTTTGTCCAATTATAATTAAATGGTTGACCAAATAAAATAACCTTTCCATCACCAAATCTAATCCAAAAATTGTAGAGATGACAAAAATTCGTACCCTATTCATTGGTCTATAAATTTTGATAGGTCTGAGTTTAGATAAGGTAGATATAAACCCATGTTGGAATTAAGATGAATAAAGCCCAAATGCCCAAAAAGCCCAAAGCCAAATAAGTTAAAGTGTTAAGTTAAGGAAAGAGGGAATGTGGTGTACCACATTGTTTAGTGCAAGAGAAATTTCCTTGTTTATAAGGAGTTTCAAATCTTGGCTATTCAACATGTTGACCACTCCCTAGGTTGACCCGCAGTTGACTTTCAGTTGACTTTTGGGTTGACTTTCCGTTGACTACGAGGACGGTGCGTAGCACCGTCCGAGCACGAGCACGGGCGCGGGCGCGGGACCGGGCACGGGCTCGAGGCCGGGAGCGGGTGCTTGGGTGCATTGAGGTGCACTTGGCACTTCGCACGCTCGCCACGTCGCGAATTTCCAGAGACGCGAGGCCCAACGGCTAGTCACCAGTGGGTGACACGTGGCAGACCGGATCAGGCCAGGACTGTCTCCCGAAGGGGCGCGTCCGACAATCCTCAGAAGGATAAGGATGAGGCATCCAGACAGCCCTCCGAAGAGACACGAAGGGGCTGCAGGATCCTATCCAGAAAGGGAAACCGAAGAGACACGAGTGTCCTGCTGTCAGCCATCCCAGGGACATACAGACACTTCTGGATAAGGACAGAAGTGGTGTCCCCTCGGATTGGGCATTCACTGCAGCCTATAAATAGGCAGGTTCCCCTCTCATTTCCATCATCCCAGCGACAACAGCATTCTGAGCATTGTCGACTTCTTCTCTTCCTCCGTTCTACACATAAATAGTCAGTCGAAAGTTCCGGGTATATAAGGGTTCGCCCGAAAGGTTCGAGAGTCGTGTGCAACGATCTTGGAACCGCCCGATAGTCGTTGTATCTTGGGGACGATTGCCTTAGCCCGTACGCACTGAAATATACGGGGCAATCTTGTCTTACGGAGAAAGTGTCCAACACTTGCCTCGACTATAGCCCGATCCTAATCAAGTACTCGTATCCGTACAAACAACAATCGTAAGACGAGATCGTACTTGAAGATGGCATCGAGTAGCACCGTTGCTCTGACCACGGACCCGCGAACTGTCCACGCCGAAAGGCCAGCGAAGTTCAACGGTACCGAGTTCAAGAGGTGGCAGCAGAAGATGACGTTCTACCTGACCACGCTCAACCTGGTACGGTTCCTAAAGGAGGACGCACCAAAGCTCGCGGAGAACGAGAAAGATCAGCAAGTGATCAACGCCCTCGACGCGTGGAATCATAGTGACTTCCTCTGCCGCAACTACGTCCTGAATGGACTAGACGATACGCTCTACAACGTCTACGCGGTACACAAGATCGCTAAGGAGCTGTGGAGCTCACTCGAAAAGAACTACAAGACGGAGGATGCCGGGACGAAGAAGTTCATCGTCGGGCGGTTCCTTGACTTCAAGATGGTGGACTCCAAGAAGGTCATCGACCAAGTGCAAGAGTTGCAACTGATCCTTCACGAGATACATGCCGAAGGGATGCAACTCAGCGAGTCCTTCCAAGTGGCCGCGGTAATCGAGAAGCTCCCCCCGCTCTGGAAGGACTTCAAGAATTACCTCAAGCATAAGAGGAAGGACATGAGCCTAGAAGACCTGATCGTGAGGCTTCGGATCGAGGAAGACAATCGAAAGTCCGAAGTCAAACAAGGCAAGGCCCCCTCCGAAAGCACCGTGAACCTCGCCGAAGGTAAAGGTGGCAAGAAGAGGAAGAAGTCCGGGGACAAGCATGAGAAGCAAGAGCCCAAGAAGAGCAAGAATAAGAAGATCAAGGGCGCTTGCTACAACTGCGGGAAACCCGGCCACATGGCTAAGGATTGTCGCCTGCCAAAGAAGGACGACCAAGGAAAGGCCAACCTAGCCGAAGACCAGATGGATCTATCAGCTGTGGTGTTCGAGGCCAACCTAGTTGACAATCCGAGGAAGTGGTTCGTAGATACTGGAGCTACTCGCCACGTCTGCTCAGACAAGGAGTTGTTCTCATACTACATGCCGATCAATGGTCGAAAGCTGTTCATGGGAAACTCCGCAACATCCAACATCGTCGGACTAGGCAAGGTGGTCCTGAAGCTGACCTCAGGAAAGGAGCTGACTCTCAATGATGTGCTGCATGTCCCAGACATCCGCAAGAACTTAGTTTCCGGCTCAGCATTAAGCAAAGCTGGTTTTAAACTTGTATTCGAGTCGGATAAGTTTGTACTGACCAAAGCGGGTCAATTTTTAGGCAAGGGTTACCTAGACAAGGGGCTCTTTAAGATGAATGTAATAACTGTACACCGTAAGTTTAACTTTAACGGTCGTAATGTAGTTAAAGTTTCTTCTTATTTGGCCGAGTGTTCTAATTTATGGCATGGTAGATTAGGACACGTAAATTTAAACTCGCTAAGAAAATTAGTAAGCTTAAATTTATTACCGAATCTAGAGTTCAACCCTTCCGATAAATGTGAGGTATGTGTGGAGGCTAAAATGGCCAAAGCACCTTTCCATTCGGTGGAAAGAAGTACCACGCCTTTAGAATTAATTCATACGGATACTTGCGATATGAAACACGTGCAAACTAGAGGCGGAAAGAAATACTTTATCACGTTTATCGATGATTGCACAAGATATTGTTACGTGTATCTCTTAAAAGGTAAAGACGAAGCTCTTGAGGCCTTTAAGAGATATAAGAATGAGGTTGAAAATCAACTCAGCGTAAAAATCAAAATGATCCGAAGTGATCGAGGAGGAGAATATGTAGCTCCGTTTGAGGAACTTTGCCGAGAACACGGTATTATTCATCAGACGACTGCTCCGTACTCACCTCAATCGAATGGCGTAGCTGAACGCAAAAATCGAACTCTTAAGGAGATGATGAACGCTATGTTGATTAGCTCGGGCTTACCCCAGAACATGTGGGGGGAAGCTGTGCTCTCAGCTAACCACATTCTAAATAAGTTGCCATACAAGAAAAGGGACAAAACTCCATACGAGTTATGGAAAGGAAGACAACCTTCTTACGGTTACCTTAAAGTGTGGGGGTGCCTAGCAAAGATCGAAGTACCTAAACCTAAGCAGGTTAGGATAGGACCCAAGACCATTGATTGCATCTTTATCGGATACGCACAAAACAGTAGTGCCTATCGATTTCTGGTGCATAAATCTGAAAACCCGGAAATTAACGCGGGAGTGGTTATTGAATCAAGAAACGCAACGTTTTTTGAAGATATCTTTCCTAATAAGGAAAGAAAAGAAAGAAGTCCCAAGAAAAGGACACATGAGACTACGCAAGGGTCAAGTCAGGAAGACGAGGAACCTAGACGTAGCAAGCGGACAAAGGTAGCCAAATCCTTCGGTCCAGACTATCTAACCTATGCATTAGAAAATGAACCCAGGACAATCCAAGAGGCATTGTCGAGTCCAGATGCTCCTCTCTGGAAGGAAGCTATCAATAGTGAGATAGAGTCCATTATGCAAAACCACACGTGGGAAATCGTGGATCTCCCACCGGGCTGCAAACCTTTGGGTTGCAGGTGGATCCTAAAAAGGAAATACAAAGCTGATGGATCAATCGATAAGTATAAAGCTCGATTGGTAGCTAAGGGGTTTAAACAAAAGGAGGGATATGATTTCTTTGACACGTACTCACCTGTCACAAGAATCACATCAATTAGAGTGCTCATAGCTGTTGCAGCTCTCTATAACCTCGAGATCCACCAGATGGATGTAAAAACCGCTTTCCTAAATGGAGAGCTAGAGGAGGAGATATTTATGGAGCAACCTGAAGGGTTCGTGGCTCCTGGACAAGAGCATAAAGTATGCCGGCTAGTCAAGTCACTATACGGGCTTAAGCAAGCGCCGAAACAGTGGCACGAAAAATTTGACAAAACGATGATGTCGAATGGTTTCAAGATTAATGAGTGCGATAAATGTGTTTACATTAAAGGCACGCCTGAAGCTTACATAATTGTATGTCTCTACGTGGATGACTTACTAATTATGGGAAGCAATCACGAGGTTATTGTGAAAACTAAGAACATGTTAAAGAATCACTTTGACATGAAAGACATGGGTCTGGTAGACGTTATATTAGGGATAAAGATCTCTAGGAAAGCGGACGAAATTGTCTTGACACAATCCCACTACGTGGAAAACGTGCTCAAGAAATTCGAAGCTTTTGACAAACCTCCAACTAAGACTCCGGTAGACTTAAATCTACACTTAGCTAAGAATCGAGGGGACCCAGTATCTCAACTGAGGTATGCACAAATTATCGGAAGTTTGATGTATTTAACAAATTGCACTCGTCCCGATATTGCGTACTCAGTTAGTAAGCTTAGCAGATTCACAAGTAATCCAGGAAAGGATCACTGGCTAGCTCTAGAAAGGGTTTTACGGTATTTAAAGCATACCATAAACCATGGCATACACTATGCTAAATATCCAGCTGTATTAGAAGGATACAGTGACGCAAACTGGATATCAGACACGAAGGACTCCAAATCTACGAGTGGATATGTATTCACCATAGGAGGAGGAGCTGTGTCTTGGAAGTCCTCGAAACAAACATGCATAGCTCGATCCACAATGGAGTCAGAGTTTATAGCACTAGACAAAGCTGGGGAAGAAGCTGAATGGCTCAGAAACTTCCTAGAGGACATTCCGTGCTGGGAAAAACCGGTACCTCCCGTATTAATACATTGTGATAGCATGTCTGCAATCGGGAGAGCACAAAGTACAATGTACAACGGTAAGTCTCGACATATCCGTCGGAGACATAATACCGTTAGGCAGTTGATCTCAAGCGGGGTGATCACCATTAACTATGTTAAGTCCAAGGACAACATAGCTGATCCTTTTACGAAAGGAATCAATCGAGATCAAATGTACAGTGCAGTAAGGGGAATGGGGTTAAAGTCCACACACTAAAGGACGTCCATAGCGGTAACTCAACCATGATGAGTGGAGATCCCACAAACTTGGTTCAACGAGACAACTAAGTTATGGAGGGTTCAGTTAATCACCTGGAACCAAACCCATTCTCAGAAGCTGCCCAGGTGTCGACCTGCAGAGGTGTGGCTAGGTTAAGCAATTTGCTTTTAATGATTCCTATACCTTGTTGAAGGTGGAGTATGGCAGGATACTCCCGATAGGAGGTCACCTATGTAAGTGTGAAGTGAGGC
>SOPF01028900.1:98225-127965 GCA_012979155.1 Hypericum perforatum | reverse complement strand
TAGGCAGGTTCCCCTCTCATTTCCATCATCCCAGCGACAACAGCATTTTGAGCATTGTCGACTTCTTCTCTTCCTCCGTTCTACACATAAATAGTCAGTCGAAAGTTCCGGGTATATAAGGGTTCGCCCGAAAGGTTCGAGAGTCGTGTGCAGCGATCTTGGAACCGCCCGATAGTCGTTGTATCTTGGGGACGATTGCCTTAGCCCGTACGCACTGAAATATACGGGGCAATCTCGTCTTACGGAGAAAGTGTCCAACACTTGCCTCGACTATAGCCCGATCCTAATCAAGTACTCGTATCCGTACAAACAACAACCCACAGACCTTATCAGTTTATATGTTATTGATAAATTTCATTAGTTGGTTAAAATATTACTATTTTGTTTAAATTTAGTTTGATATTATCTTTTTATTATATAGAATTTATTTTTATCTTTATTTTATATATTATATTGAAATTTTTTAAAACAATACGTATTAAAATAGCGAGTTTATGAATAGAGCATAAATCTTTGTTTAAAAATATCTATAAAATTGTGGATAGAATATAAATTCAACTAAAAAAATTAAGATATCACTTGAATCATATCGATAATATCCTACTAACCAATTGGCCGGCGGTCGTCTCACTTTACATGCTCACCACTTAGCGCGTAAATGCCTAACGGAATCCAGAGACATAGGACAAAAATAAATCCAATTAATCCACGCCAAAAAATTGAATCACAAGTTAAAGGATAATTGAGCCATAATTGATAATTCATTAATTTGAAGCTTTTTTTTAAAAAAAAAAATCATCAATTTGAAGCTTCAAGCCTTCAACTACTATACCTCCTCACTCCACGCCAAAAAAACTATACCTCCTCACTCGATTCACATTCACACTAAAAGAGAGAGAGAGAGAGAGGGAAATTAAAAAAACAAAAAAAAAAAAACAAACAAACAAAACAACACTGGAGAAGGAGATGAGGAAGAGAGCTACCGAGTCAAACCTTGAAAATATTAACATAAATTAGTTTCAACGAAGACGAAGAAGAAGGATCATTAATTAATTATTTATAATCCTCGAAATGTTCCCGATCCCGCCCCCGGAGATCGACGAATCTCTCTCCGCCAATGCCGGCGCGGCAGCCGTTAACGGCGGCGGCGATACCGCCACCTCCAGAAGAGCCGGTAGTTTTCAATCGATCCGGGATAGGTTTCGATTGAGGAGAAACCCTAGCCTCACTCTCCCGACGTCCGCCGGCGGGAGCACTACCTCGCCGCAGAAGTCACCTTCTCTGGATCGGCCTTACCTCCGTAACCGGTGGCACCCTCCGGCGACTCCCCCGCCGGCCGCGGGCTCGGCGAAGGCGAGTCCCGGTGGGCACCACCCCGGCCACCATCGGAGGAGCTTTCTGTTCCGGTTCCGTGGGGCACGGTTGCTCTACATGGTGATCTTCTTTGCGCTGTTCGGATTCGCGGTGGCCTCCGTGCTCCTGCAGAGTTCGATCTTGTTCAGTGGCGGCGGGTGGCCCGGCGTGGACCACCATCGGGGGACGTTTGGGGCCCGGCTGAAGGTGGGGAGCAGCCTGAGGTTCGTCCCTGGGTGGAGATCCCGGCGGGTGGCAGAGGGGAGTGGGCTTGAATTGGTTAGGACTGCCAAGGGTTCTACTAGAGTTGGACTTCGACCTCCTAGACTCGCCCTCGTAAGATTTGAACTCTTCGCTTCTGCGGTGATTTTGTTTCGGGTTTACATTATTGAATTCTCGGAGACTATGCGGTTAGAATAATGCATGGTCAGGCCCAGACCAGTAAATTATTGCATTTTAAAGCACTAGCCAGTAGCGAAGTTGAGGCCGAGTATAGTTCATGGGTTATGATTCGGAACATTTAAAAGTCCAGATATGGTTGCCATTGTTCTATTCTTAATGATGCTGACTCTATATGGATTCTGCTTTTGTCATGTGATTGGCAGATTTTGGGAACAATGAAGAAAGATCCACGGTCTTTGTTGTTGCTGACTTTGATGCAAAGTCTCAAGAGAGTTGGTTATGCATTCAAGGTAGACACTTTTGCCTTGTTGAATTAATTGCAATGTGGTGATACTTAGTTGATTTTGCCTATGGGCTTGGAGACGTGCCATCACAATTAGGCATTGGCTCCCATTACAAAATTGTTGGCAGCTGTAAGTTGATGTATGTATTTGGCATAGATTTACGCAGTACAGAGTGGTAAAGCAGAACCACTGTGGGAACAACTAGCAGATGGTGTTTCAATCTTGGGACCACAGTCGCATAGTCACGTAGATTGGTCTGGGTATGGTATCTTTCTAAAGGACTATCATTTTCATTGTATTGTTCCCCTCGCTTTTGGATAATTTTTTTGAATTGCTTATTTTTTGGATTTCTCGTGAATGTCCAGATTTGAAGGCGTCATTGCTGATTCTCTCGAAGCTGGGGAAGCTATTTCAAGGTGGGTTGAGTTATCTATCTCTGTAAGACATATGATTGTCCAGATTGACAACCCTTACCTGATTGTTGGCTGACAAATACCATCTTCCCATAATTTCTGGGGTGTTTTTTGCACTGCACATTTCGTTTGCTGATTCATAGGCTTACCTGTTAAGTCTCTTAGGCTAAACTTTTGGATCTTGATGCTCATTACAATCTAAGTGTTCTTAGGTAGCGCTGAAAGATAATAAAGTAAAATCAAATAACAAAGTAGTCAGCACTATTGTAGAAATTGATATTTATATGCATCATTTTCTCACAAGATAACAGAAATTAAGAAGATTTCTAATTAGAATATAGTTTATGTCTGCTGTGTGCTATATGTCCTGTAGTTAGTTGACACCTAAAAGTAGCTAAGGCCATAAATGTTGTTGCACAGTATAGCGATGTAACTTGAGATGCTGTGATTAGTGAGTTTTATATGTATGCAGCCTTATGCAGGAGCCTTTTTGTTCTGTGCCTCTAATATGGATGATACAAGAAGATGCTCTGGCAAATCGTCTTCCAGTCTATGAAGAGATGGGCTGGAAAAAACTTATATCTCACTGGAGGAGTGCTTTTAAGAGAGCTGATGTAGTTGTATTTCCTGATTTCACACTCCCGGTACATACTAGTTTCTGGTTGCTTTGGAACTTTGGTTTTTTCTGAACCTTGTAATGATATAAATTGAACTATTTATCAATTTATATATTGACTTTTTGTATCAGATGTTATATAGTGTGCTTGACACTGGAAACTTCTTTGTGATTCCTGGAACACCAGCTGATGTGTGGGCAGCTGAAAGCTACAGTAAGATCCATTCCAAAGATGAACTAAGAACCAAGAATCAGTTCAGTAAAAATGATATTTTGGTTCTTGTTGTTGGGGGTACTTTCTTCTATGATGAGCTGTCGTGGGATTATGCTGTGGCGATGCGTGTTCTACGACCTCTTCTTGTCAAATATACCAGGCAAAGAGATGGTGAAGGGTCTTTTAAGTTCATGTTCATATTTGGTAATTCCACTGACGGTGAAGCTTTACAGGTACTTCGGACACAAACACTTCTAGTTTTTTGGTCATCTTGCCTTGCTAAAAAGTAGATAACAGAAAGTGATGCCATGGTCCCTTTTATCTTCCGGAAATGCTAATTTAGGACATAACCAGCATAACTCTTTTGTCTGGACCTACTTGTGCACATCATTTACTTTCTTGGCTCTCATTTGCAATAGAAACTGTCAGTAGTAGGAACCAGTGGTGGTTACTGTTGATGCATAAATTGATTATCATTCTTGGTTTTCTCCTTGGGCCATATCTCTTGAATTCTGCTTATAAAATTCTTAAACAAGAAATGTTTTAGGTTGATAGAATTAGAGAAACATGAAAAGCAGGCAGAGAATCTCGAGAAACATTGGCATATCATGCATTTTGGTACTTTATATCCTTTACTTTCTCTATGTAAAATTCAATTAACGGATCCAGTGCCTTTCGCTTGCTTGTGTAGGAAGTTTCTTCTCGTCTTGGACTTGTTCCTGGTTCTCTTTTCCACTATGGGACAAATGATGATGTAAACAGTGTGCTGTCTATGGCAGACATCGTACTGTACGGTTCTTCACAAGATGAACAGGGTTTTCCTCCTTTAGTTGTCCGAGCCATGATCTTTGGTCTTCCAGTCATTGCGCCAGATTTTCCTGTCATAAAAAAATATGTGAGTATCTTATGTTTATTTTGGCAAAAGTGGATGACTTTTCACACTTGTGTTTTTATCAATGTTCTCATCAAAGCTAATGAAGGATTAGCTAATGATGTTATCTGACATGACAGATTCTAGATGGAGTCCATGGGATATTGTTTCCAAAGGATGATTCTGAAGCTTTAATGAGGTCTTTCTCTCTTTTAGTATCCGAAGGGAAACTTTCTGAATTAGCACAAACTGTTGCTTCCTCTGGAAGACTGCTGGCAGAGAACGTGCTGGCATCAGAGACTGCAATCGAGTATGCAAGAATATTGGAAAATGTACTTATGCTTCCTTCAGATGCTATGTTGCCTAGTCCGGCATCTCAGCTTCAGCAGGATACCTGGGATTGGAACTTGATTCGGAAGGAAATGGAACATGAAGCTGTTAACTTCCTAGATCAGAGGGATTCTGTAATTAAAGAATCTGGTCTCCTTCATAACCTGGAAGAACAGTTTACTGATATTATCAAGTCAGCCAATACCTCTGAGAATGAAACTGAAATCTTGGTGCCAGATTTTCCCACTGATTTAGATTGGAATGTTTTGCAAGAAATAGAAAGCTCTGAAGAATACGAGAGAGTTGAAACAGAAGAGGTGCAATTTTGCCTTACTCAGTCGCTTACATTTTCTGGAACTAGTTATCTGCTAGCTGCTTGACTTGTTGGCTCTCTGGTTTGCCGGTATTGATCTCTTAGAAAAGACTGCTTAAAGAAGATTTAACTTGTGATGTGTAGGCTGAGGAAAGAATGGACAAAAGCCCTGGTGAATGGGATGAGATATACCGCAATGTTCGTAAATCAGAAAAGCTGAAGTTTGAAGTAAACGAGAGAGATGAGGGAGAGCTAGAACGGACTGGCCAGCCTGTATGTATCTATGAGATCTATGACGGGCCTGGGGCTTGGCCTTTTCTGCATCATGGCTCTTTGTACCGTGGTTTAAGTCTTGTAAGTTATTTTTTCTTTCGGATGTTTTCCGAGGCTGTGTGAATCAGTATCTCTGTTTGTCTTGTTAAACTCTCTACATGACCAATTTCTTTGCTGCTTCTCTAAACATTTTTTATATAGGTGTCCGTGTATGAGCTAGTTGAATTTGTTTCTGCTGTTTTCTCCTTTTTTCAGTTCATTTATATAATATCATGTCTGTCTCTGCCAGTCTGTGGGAGCACGGAGATCAAGATCTGATGATGTGAATGCAGTTACTCGGCTTCCACTCCTGAATGAAACTGACTATCAAAATAAACTTTGCGAGATTGGAGGAATGCTCTCTATTGCAAACAAGGTGGATAATATTCACAGCCGACCTTGGATAGGCTTCCAATCATGGCATGCTGCTGGCAGAAAGGTAAATTTTCCGCATGGGGAGTTTAGGATTCCTCAACATCAAGGATTTATATTTTAGTTGATGCTCTGAATTTGTAGACAGCCAAGTTTGAAATCTTGCAGAGATGCTGATGTGCGCTGTTGTGTAGTTCGTCCCTTTGAGTTCCCTTTCCCTCGCATTTTTTGCATTATATAATATACAGGAATTTCCGTTAAGCATAAAGTATGCAGGATTGATGCTCTGGAGATAGATCTCTGTTGTCAATCTCGAATAGCGTCGCGTAGCGGCGATCCCTCAAAATGTTGTAGCGGTATGGCGGATATAACCAGTGTATAAAATAAATGTTAATATAATATAAAAGCAGAAGATAGGGTTGCTTCCTGGCGAGTTGCTTCTTTGTCCAAGGCATGCCAAAAATTGGAAAATAGGAGAAAGAGGCAGAGACAGGGAGAGAGCGTGTTGAATGAGTAAAAATTAAGGTATCCCTATTTTGATTGGGTTACTTGATGGACTGAAAATTTCCTATATGCTCTTAATAAGTTAAAAAAAATTTAAAAATTAGGGGCGTGTAAGGATTTTCTCATATAGCAGAGATAAGCGACCGCTAAACCGCTATTTGGCCGCTATAGCGGCCGCTAAGACCGCTACTGGCCGTCGCATTTAACAGTCGTATAGCTTAACGGAAGGAGTGGTTTCCCCGCTATGGCGCGTTATTGACAACAGATGGGTAGATAACTAGAAGATGGTTCCTAGTTTTCAGCTGATCATGGTTTCTTGCCCTTTTTGTCAGGTTTCCTTATCCATTATAGCTGAGAAAGTCCTGGAAGAACGTGTGCAAAGAGAAACTAAAGGTGATGTAATCTACTTTTGGGCACAACTGGACATGGATGGAGTAACGGGCACCAACAGTGAGCTAACATTCTGGTCCATGTGTGACATCATGAATGGGGGGAATTGCAGGTACGGTATCCAATAAGGATAAAATGCCTTTCCGTTGAACATTATTTACTCTCTATTAACTTGATGCGGGGGTTAAAACAATTTAAACCGCTCCTGGCTCCTGCTTTCATTCAGAACATCATTTGAAGATGCCTTTCGGCAGATGTATGCCTTGCCAACAATTTTAGAAGCTCTCCCTCCTATGCCTGAAGATGGAGGTCGATGGTCTGCGCTACATAGCTGGGTTATGCCGACTCCTTCCTTCCTGGAGTTTATCATGTTTACGAGGCAAGTTACAAAATAAAGAAGTGTCGCCTTACTGCTAGCAGATGGCTGCTATATCTATTATTGCTTTTGTGGCACAGACCACTGTCGAAAGTCGGAATGGTTGTTGATGAACTATGATTTGACTGCAGGATGTTTGTTGATTCTCTTGATGCCTTGCAAACCAATACCAGCAACAGGTGTTTGCTGAGTTCGTCAGAGATTGAGGTAACAATCTCGTCCTTAATTGCCTACTTGCCTAGCTCAAGAATCGTTTCGTAACTTTGTGTGCAATTTGGCTGGCAGGAAAGGCACTGCTATTGCCGAGTGTTGGAACTTCTTGTTAATGTTTGGGCGTATCACAGTGGAAGGAGGATGGTTTACATTGATCCACACACAGGCTCTTTAGAAGAGCAACACCCGTTTGAACATAGAAAAGGGATTATATGGGCGAAGTATTTTAATTCCACGTTGTTGAAGAGCATGGATGAAGAACTTGCTGAGGCCGCGGATGATGGTGACCACCCTAGGGAGAGATGGTTATGGCCATTAACTGGAGAAGTGCACTGGCAAGGGATCTACGACAGGGAGAGGGAGGAAAGATACAGACTGAAAATGGACAAGAAGAGGAAAATAAAAGAAAGACTAAACGAGAGGATGAAGTCCGGATACAAGCAGAAACCGCTAGGAGGATAAGAACCATAGAATCTGAACTGCAGACGATTTCTTCGAACCTCGGAAGGCTCGATTCTAACACGAAACCTGAACCGGGGTCTCATTGACTCGGGCGATGGGAAAAGGTTTTGCAGAATGCGGAAGGCCGCTCTTACTAACGACACACATTCTTGCAGTCTCTATATTTAGGCTCGGGACACAGGGTGGATATGAGGAAGTGTTAACTTCCCCATCATTTGAGATTCTTTGGGCCATTCCACGGAGAGACTAATTCAATACATTCTTATAATTGTATATTCTTTCCTCGCCGTAGAGGCAATTTTGTTCAAGATAACATAGATATAGTGGCTGCATTAATTATCTCTGAAATACCAAGGAGATTATTTTCATAGTTTTAATTATTTCAAGTTATAAGTTTAACGTTGCTGTAGCTCTCTTCGCTTTGCAGACCATGGACTTTTATTTGGAAATGCAAATCGGATGAGATATCACATGACTTGAATTGCTCTTTTGTTTTTTTAAGGGTGGAATTGCATTACACAACAGTAAAACGATCAGAATTATCATAATCTGATCGGTGAATTTCGCCTACAATTGTTTATCTAATAGTATTATCAATAGAAATTCCATTCTCAAAAGTAATTGGTCAAAGGTGGGTGGGGTATTTTGTATTGAATAATGGGCAAGTCCAATCCAAAGAAGACACATCTCTCCCGAGGTCCAATTCTATATCATCGTCGTCTTACCTCGGCCTTGTCATTTACCACAAGTTTTCACCTGAAAACAACCATTTTCTTTCAAAATTTACAGAATTCGTTTCCGCCCAATTAGGGTTTTGGGGTGGCTCCAACATTAAACCCCCTTGCCGGTCACCATTTAAAACCCGGAAACGAAAACCTCACTCTCACTCACTTCTCCTCTAACCACTTGAACTTCCACATCTTGGTCTTCTCCACTTTCTTCTTCTTCTTCGTATTATTATTATAAAGGTATTGACTTTTGAACTCAAATGCTTCCCAATTTTTTTTAGCTATTTTGATTCTCCTTGGAGAAGTCGTAAATGGGTCAAATTTTTGTTGCATTTAATCGAACTTTGATTTTCAAGATGATGCTTTTATCCTCGTCTAAAATTTGGTTTCCTTAAAGATGCGTTTTTTAGGTTGATTCTCTTTGTGGGCTTGGTCTCCATGTATAGTGCTTCTTGTGGTTTTAAAGCTTTGCATGAGTTTCAAAAAATGGGTTGAGGTTAGTTTTGGCTTGAATTGGGAGGATTGGGTTCTTGGTGCTTGCCTGTGGAGACCATCTTTTAGGAAATGTAGAGAATGGTATGTGATTTATGAATTTTAATGGTTGGTGGGGTTGAAGCAGATGCTTAGCTTGGTTTAGCCGATACATGGTGCAGATTACTCGAGTCAGGATTCAAGGAAATATGAGAAGATGTTGATTGCTCAATCGGTTGTCATCTTTACTTCGCGGTAAAATCTGTTTCAAGAGGTTGTAATCATGTTGCATCGTGAAGTTCAAAGCTAGGTTTGTCCGTGGCGGCGTGGCGTGGATGGTGCATTTTCTTTTAATGGCAGAGCCGTTAGTGTAGTCCCTGGCCCTAGACATCTTTATCTTTTGATGACCTGGTACAAGTTAGGGTTTTGTTTGATAGTTCATATACCTATGTATGACCATTTGCATATGTTGAAAGGATGGAAGAATTTTACTTTGTGGCAATAAGGTTCTCATCTTGGTTCTGAAACAGGGTGATGTCTATGCCAAAAGGTGTTTGAGGTTTGTAACATAATGTATGCTATCAAGGGTAGCTGGGTTGGCCAAACTTTTGCGCTGCCCACAAGCAACGACCATGGAGGGAAAAAGTCTCGCTTTCGACGCTCGAAGGAGGAGTGGAAGGAAAGGGTTGTGTCCTTCATCAAAAAGTAATCAACATGATGGTTCTTCTCGTTATTCCTATTCTTGTTATTTGTAGTGGAAAGGCTGCTCTGAGAGGCCAATGATTAGTGGCGTTATCAAATCAACTGTTTTCTTTCCCTTGCTTTGAAAGAAAAATGCAACAATGTAACTTTAGTGGCGGCTGATGTAATCTGCAACTCTAGATCTCTAGATATTAATAATTGACGTCTTCCTGTACTTTCTATACGAAGTCATTTTGGTGGATATCGTTTCCTTTTCATGTGTTTATAGGAAGATATTTCAGAAAGTTTACATGTCTTCTGAATATGCCACTGATCTGGTAGATTATTTTCAGGTATCAGAGTGGACATGATGGGAATTTCCCTTCTCTGAGTCTTACCCGCAAGGAAGTTGGTGGATCTTTTTACACCGTGCGGGAGATTGTGCGTGAAGTAATCCAAGAAAATAGAGTACTCGGACCTGCAAAATTGTTGCACGATGAGGCAAACAGTGATCAGTCATCTAACCATGATGTGAGGGATGATATTTCAGTTGAACCTGAAAGTTCTCTAGTTGAAGCTTTAAATGGGAGTCCTGATGTCCCGGACCAGAATCAGAGCTCTGACGGAGAATATAACTTGATGTCTGATGGGGATTTTGCAGAGACTGAACATCAGTGTTTTGACAATGAGGAAATCGACAACGGGAATATTGCACCAGCAGCAGAAACTGGACAGTTTGATGTACCAGAGATCAATAATATTCAAATAATCGAAACAGTGGAAACAGAAGAAGGATCTGTTGAAGTGGCTGCATCTGTGGATTTGACCAATCAAATAGTGGAGTTGGAGGCGGAGGCATCTCTGGTGCAACCTGTTACAGTTCAATCCGACTTGTCTAATGGAAGTTACAATAAGGAAATGTCTTCAAACCTGGAAGAAAATGTGGTCGTGGAACTTGGTAAAGAGAGGTCTGTTGGATTATGCTCCTCAGGGGATTTGTTGGTGGATGCAAAGGATGTGTGCACCCCAATGGGTCAATTAATGGATGAAAATTCGGGAGTGGTGGCTGAGAAGACAGTAGAAAAGCCATTGCATGATCCAGAAATGCAGAAAAGCGTGGAAGATGTATCAGCATCTAAATCTAAGATAACTGAGATGACTGATGTGGTAATAGAGACCTTCCCTCTAAGACCTGTGATTAAGTCAACGGACCATATAAATGTTTATTCTGGTGAAGTAGGCGAACTAAGTGTGAAAGAAAAAGTAAGCAAGGGTACATGCATCGAGGTTGGGAACGGTAGTTTGTTGCCTAAGGGTACTCCCAAGTCGGGTAGTTCCTTTTCAGGAAATGGTAAAGAAGTCGGGAATCCAGACCGATCATTGCCAGAAATGGACACCTTTGTAGTGGATAAGAAAGTCGAGGGCCTTGCAGATTTATCTTTAGGAAGCTCAATTTCTCCTAGCAATCAGAAAACAGTTGGTAGTAGCAAACTTCAGACAGGTGCTCACACAACCTGCTATGACAGGGAGGGTGAAGTGGAAGAGGTTAGTCACTTCTTTCTACGAAGCCTATTAAACTTGTGTGACGGAATTTCTTTGCAGAACTCGTGCTATGAGCATTAAACATGACATTAAGTGTCATTAACAAAGGTGAGGTCCAGTGTTGAATTTGAACACTAAAAAATCTTGTTCTGCAGGTCGTATGTGCTCCAAGTAGCATCCTGGTAAAACCTATGAACAGCACTCCTCACAGCGCTGGTGCCCTCCAGTCACGCACTAAAGAGGTCCAGCCAAAGGATGCCATCCGACATAGCGATAGCTCCGAGGAAGAAGACAAATCAACACTAGACCGAATCAACATGTAAGCATGCTAATCAGTGATCAGAACCCATGGTTATCAACTTGTCAAACATGGTCATTGATCTATAACTTTTGTTTGTGGATTTGACAGCAAAACATGGGAAGGTGCTTCAGCGAATAAAAAAGTTCATCCCCTTCTGGCTGTCGTCAAGTCCTTCATAAATTCCTTCATCAAATTTTGGTCAGAATAAGTTCGTCGTGAACATAGCTACCGTTCTGCTGCATGTACCGGAGTAGAATATGTTTGCTGGATGATTAGCATAGATTTCCGTGAATCATCTTCCTTTGAAGTTGTTTCCATTTTCACTGCATTTTTCTTTTTGATAAATAGAATCTTGTCACAACCGGGATTTGATCCCGGGCCAAATCACTGCATTGTGTGATGCTTTTCACCTTTGGTCAATGGCTGCTGCTATTTTATTAGTCACTAGAGTGCCAATTTCGTTCTTCCAGACATGGAACCTCCCCATGCTTGTTCAAATACAGAATAAATGAAACTTCCTAATCTGAGTTTTTTTCAGTGATACGAAACTTGGATTGGTTGAGGTTTGAAGTTCTTGAAGAGATGCTCATCGATGAGAGAGTTTTGTGGTTTTCATGAAAGCTGGAAGATTTGTTATTCTTTGTGGTTTGACTTTACTCAAATATTTAACTCGAATATGAAGTAGCCGAGTGAACAAAAGTCTAAAAACTCTCAATTCTCAAGTTATGAGTATTTTGGTTTTTAACTTAAAAGGCTTGGTGGTCCGATAAAAAAGAAAAATGGTCCGTTGTTAAACGATTCAACTCTACTTCGAATCTCTCCAAAGGATCGCCCGGCTCGGACTAGGATTATAACAAGACATTGAAGATCACCAATCCTCACATGAACTTAATTGTAACAGGACATCGAAGATCATCAATCCTCACATTGACTTAATCGAAACATATCCGACGAGAAGTTGGCTTTCTTAAATTTGGAGTACTCGAAAAACATGTCCACCTCCTCCTTGTTCACGATGTCAAAGAACTGTTCTCTGCTCAGTTTCCTCTTGCACGACCGTGGTTTTCTTGTAATAAGTTTCCTCGGCGCAGGTGGGCATGTCGAAGACTCGGGAATCTTGTTCTTCGACGATTTGGGTGTGACACATTGATCATAATCATCCTCCTTAATATGGTCTTCAGTATCAAAACTCTCGGTCAATGTTGTGTTTAATCTGAGTTTGGACAAGGATAGAGGATCGAAGGACATGGTTGGTGTTGGATCTAGGATCCGGACACTTACTAACAACTAAGGTTTCTCGACAAAGTAGAGATTGGTGTCCATGAGCTAGCTAGAGGTAATAGAAAGCTGAGGGGAAACTCTGTATTTATATAGTGGGATTTGGAAGAGCAGTTAAAATAATCCTTGTCTGGGAGATGAAACGGCTACTCATATTTCATACTTGTTTAAGCTGATCGAGTCTTAAATACTTCACAAAATAGGAACTTGCAAGCTAGGTAACAATGACTAAATAGGAAAGGTGTTACAACTCATAATTACTCGAGCCTTTGAATTTTTTTTTTCCTTTTCGTTTTACCAGAGCTTGATTGTTGTGCAAGTTAATTATCAATTGTAAGTGTAAGGATTAATTTTTTTTTTCCTTTTCGTTTTACGAGATACGCCGAGAAGTATAGCCATCAGCTGCTCAAAGAGAGCAAATAACTGCATTGTACATGTATAAGCTTGTCATGTCCTAATATTTACATTAAAGTACTAGATGGGGTATTATAATATTGTATCACACACCCTGCTTACCGACTTCCTGCCTCCACCACCGGCATCTTCGACGGGGTTTCTCGCATCTCAAGTAGATCTTCTCGATCTCGTTCAACGGCCGGTTGGACCCGTCAGGCTTGCTCACAAACTTGCAGCCACCACCAGCTCCACGTTTCCCTCCGAGTCCGAGCTTTTCGACTAGGAAGTCCCAGCCTTCATCAGGGGACGCCTACTATACTTGTGGCATTTCACTTGCCCCTCCATCCGAGCATCACATAGACAAAATTAGTCTCAACAACCAAGCTAAAGGACACTAAATAGAGCACAAACATCCTAAATACCAATGAACAAACATGCCTTACATTTTGTTAAACATAAACCTCTTGGTCTTCCTGTTCTCTACCTTCAATTCCTTGATCGCGTCCTCGATGATATCGTCCAATGTGGAAGAACGGGACCAGAGTAAAAGAAACGAGCCACGCAAACCCGCGTAACAGCCCTCGCGGAGGTGATTCGACATATAGCACGGTGCATTCTGTTTGGAACTTGGAAGCAAAAGCATGATGTTGTGGATCGATCCATGGAGATATGGATGACCTTTCGGCAGTTATTTTAACAACTTGGGCTTTGGTCCAGTTAAATTCATACTGTTATGGGCTTTCAGCATATATTATGCTCTTCAGACCAATTGTGTTTCTAATTTTTAGGATTTTAAAAAACGACCCAGAGATCGATCCGGATTTGGGTCCGACTCGAGGTCAACCTATTTGACTGGCTGAATAACTGGCCGAAAACTTTGCGATTATATTTTCCCAGGAGGTCGAAAAGGGGTTTGGCACTTAGTAAGTTTGTTATTGGCCATGTTTACTAATATATATGAACTATCTAGCTCTCGCATTTGTTGATCAACTTGATTGAAAAAATCATTAGGAAATATTCAACCCAACACAGTGATGGTATATACTTATGGTCAGATTATGCTACTTCGTACCAAAACAATTGGGCATCACATGCACAGATTGCCGTATAATTAGCAGCTGGTCAGAAGAATAAATTACTGCTTTTTTAGTTGCGTGTCTTCGTTCTGAAGCCAGCTGCATTTTTATTACGCAGTGGACCACCGTTCACTAATTAATTGTTGTTTTTTTTATAGGGAATTTAATGCTGGGACTGATATTTCGTATCGAAATTTGGTGAAAACAAATAACAACAGTTTTACATTAAATAATTACCGAGGAGCGTATACTACACAATCGAAGGTTGTTTTATTCGGTTAGAGAATTTTGTCATTTTCATAATTTGACCACTTTATAGTTTGATCAATTTTAACTTTTGATTAGTCTGTTTATATACTGTTAAGATGAAAAGAATAATTATACCCAAGTTTTCCTTGTAAAAAGAGACGGGGACCACGGGATTAATTAAAACACAAAACTTTTGATTATTTTTTATTATCCGACCGAAGCTTATGGTGGACACTTCCATGAAAACAATAGAAGGATTAAAGACGTGGGTATTAGTAGTCTTATACGTGGACAAAAGGATGGAATAAAGTGGAGAGAATTAACCGCTGTTTGGAATGTCGTTAAACTAGCAGGCTTCTACAGAAACGATGCAATCATGGTAAAATCATTACACGGATATCAAGAATAACTTCGTAGATCGAGCGATAAAAGTCGGATTATATACCTAAATTCCATTTGCAAATAAGAAACTATTAACTAATTTAAGTTTTAAACAGTAAAATTTTTGATAAGTTTTTTCAAATAAGTATGTAACACCATCAAACTTTCTAGATTGGAAACATGGACCACTAACAACTAAACATTAAACGTAGCATGATGTACTCCTGAACATAATATTGTGTACCATTAATCATACTATAATTTTACAATTTTGAAATTGCCACTATATAATTTCTATTGTTACAAATTTGTTATTCAACATAATCAAAATGCTTCTATGTAATATACGGTATTATTAGCTTGTCATTCACGCATAACCATTTTGGTATTATTCGGATCATGGCACTTCTAACCGAACTGTAATGATCTTGAATTGTAATGGTGCTTACTGTGTGTCTTTTAATTTATTTGTCCATGGCCGGTTGCAATATAATTTATAGTTAAAAAAAAAAGTTTCTATTCCATTATATAACTATTCTCCGAGATTGATTGATAAACATTAGTATAGTATGATTGCTATTGGTCGATTGTAATCGTAATCTCTTCCTGTTTTGGCAGCTGGACTTCTAAGTTAGGGATTTCTGCTTTTGGCGGCACCACGTTTAGGAAGTCAATCGTTCGTCTATAGGTGCATGTATATATCTTTCACATTATTAATACAAATCTTAACTTATCAAAAAAATATAGTATGATTGCAAACATGATATGTTATCTTAAGAAATAAAAGAACTAATTACCTAACTACAATAACCTCGAAAAAGAAAGACAAACGGTAAATGGAACAAGAGAAGGACACGAAGGATGGGAAATCGACCACCGTTGCACAAGTAATTTTCTTAATAACATATATATTTTTTACATTTACAAGACTTGCTTTTTTTTATCACTAGTAAAAACTCTCAGAATCCGACAAATGATAATTTTTTTGGACAAGATTCCGTCAAATGATATAAGCGGTGAATTGAAGGAAACGGGAAACCGAGCAACGTGGCTACGGAGACAGTTCACATGGGAAGATTCATTAAGAAAGATGTATGTATGGGTTGATATTATCAATTATGCTAGAACTAATCTGCATGCAAAAAATAGTTAATTTAAATAAAGAAGATCAGTCGGTAAGTCAATTATGAAAACAAACTCTTAGATTTGGGACAAAATACTGGAAAATATTATAGAAAAATCACTATCTAAATTATGATCGGACAATTAGACAAAAAAGAAAAACTAGTCCTGCAATTTATCTGGATCTTTAAAAAAGTGAAAACAGATATGTTGGTATGGTATGGTATGGTATGGTATAGTAGATGATGGCTGCCTTCAAGACGCTACTGAGGTATCCTATGCTCCTACGTTACGCAAGCCAATTGACCTTTTCGACTATTTCTGCCTCACGCGCTTTCGATCGACTAGAAAAACGAGAATGAATATAACGGGGCTAGGCGTTACACCAACTTTATTATATCAAAAGTGGCCATCTTGTAATTGAGCTAGGCGTTGCACCAACTTTATTATATCAAAAGTGGCCCTCTTATAATTGAGATCTATCTCAATAATGACTGATTTCAATTCGGTGAGTTAATTCATTGCGTATGCTTGTTCTAATTATTATTATGATTATTATTTATCCCAATGTTAAGTCTATGAAAAAAAAAGGAGGGACAAAAATGAATTTACTTGTAATATATGGACAAAACAGTCTCATTAACTTCAAAGAGAAAAAGGGGGTGCGTTGACGCTCCCTCATGCGCGTGGCGGTCGGAGAGAAGCAGTCTTTTAGGCCATGTACGTTGCGCCGTGTGGATCAATACAGCGTTAGCACCTAAGAGAAAGTCCACGTCCGAAAATTCAATAATCAGATAGATCATCACAGATAAAACAAATTAATGAAAGTGAAATAACCATTGTCATGTACCCTTGTTTATATTTATATTTTCTTATTTCTTGAATTTATTGTTAATTTTTTTTATATAAATCTCAATTTGAGTTCTGAACAGAACTAAAATTTAGTAGGAGAATTTTTTTGCATTAGAGATTATGTTCCAACCCGAATTTTTATTCCTTCTCTCAATATATCTCACTTGACATCTAGTAAAAACTTTTTGAAAAATCTTCACCTATTAATCATTTATAATTTTTAGTGTGACCGTGACTAGAACCCCCGCAATACAAAGATTTAACTCAAGTTGTAAAATGTGAATATTTATATATTGGAACAAAATCATTAACTATGAAAAAATATCAGAAAATAAAGGTTACTAATAACGCGGGATATTTTACTAAATCAGCTTAGCATTGATCATAAGCTCAACGCCTATCATGATGCGACCATCGCTTTCCAGAAGAAATTAGCTCAAAGTTACCGTATATATACATACCAATTAATAAAATCTTAAACGACTAATGAAGTGAAATTTAACGATCGCCAAGGGTAGACCACCATTAAATGGAGACACATCCTGAAATGAACCCAATAATACTCCAAACGCACAATTTATTCTGCCCAGTCTCATTTAGAGGGTAACTTTCCTAATAATTTATTTTTATTAGTAATATTGTAACTCAAGATTTTTGTAAGAAAATTCAAACTTATTTTTACTTGGATCAACTTACTCTACATCTTATTTTCCAAGTGCCTGTCGTGTGCAAACTGCAAAGAAACAAAAACTAAAGGTACAAAAACATGAGCCAACGAAGCACACAATTTCTCCAATTGGACATGAAAAGCTTTGGTTCACCAAAAAGGTATCCACCAAAAAACCAAATAAAGAAGATATATTCCATTAATATTCCTTACCCAATGACTCATCCATTGTCAGCTGATCAGATTTTTAATTAATTAATTAACTTCCTCTCTATGCCATTTTCCTTACAAAGTTATCAGGAGAATACCAACTATATAAAAGCATCCAACGACCCTCCTTTCCAACCTCTCCATCACACTCTCTCTAATCTCTCTCCCTCTCTCGCGCGCATTACCTTCCTTGTCACGCATTCTTCTTATTTCCTCATCTCTTACATAAGCAGCCACGAAAATTTAGGGCACAACACAAGAAAAATCAGACAAGGCTCGGCTGCATATATATTGCTACATACTTTGTTCAGCCACAAAGTGAAGGGGTCATGTCTAGTGTAGATCTCGAACTACTGGGGGACCTGCCCAAATTACGAGTTTCATCCACCATCAATGTTGTTATAGAGCATGATAAAGGGTCCAATGCCTCCCAGGGCACAACGGACGGCCAGGACGAACCTGTGACGCCTAAGTCCGAGGAGCACCGTATTCCGGTGGTCCTCGATTGCCCGCCGGCCCCTCGGAAGCCGATCAGGAAGGCGTCATGCAAGAGGAAGCTCGTGGAATTGGAGTTCTTCGAGGTAGTGAGCCGGGAAGAGGTGGATTCTTTTTTCAGGTTGAGCTTTGAGGATGAAGTTGCCAAGAGAAGGTGCCCGTGTAAATGAAGAGCAGAAAAAAAAAAAATAGACTAATCGAATCTTGTTTTAATTATTATACTGGACGGGGGAATACAGTTCATGAGGTACATCGAGATTAAATTATTATTTTTTATTTCGTTGTTTCTTTCTTCATCTTGGCTATAGCCAGATCTTAGAGCCAAAAGTATTCAGATGTTAGAGAAAATTACAATTGATGGGCGGCAATTCTTGACCAGCTGCAAGGATATACATGGTTAGTGGAATTGTTGTTTCATATTGTATCTGTACGTATTTATCTATGAATTAAAGTGAGGTTAATTAGCTTAAATCATGTGATACTGGATCGAGATGGATCTGAATTATGGCTTCTCCATTGGTTGAGTTTTATGCTAGTGTGTGAAATTATCAGTTGATCTCCGGGTTGTCCAAGATTTCATTCACCTAATTTTGGCTCTATCGTTGTAGGACCTATTCAAGTAAGTGATTGAACCATACATATACCAGAATATGTATTAAATTGATCAATTTAGTTTGAGCAAAATGAAACATGATATGAGATAATAATATAACATTTTTTATTCGTATTAGTTAATCTAAATATTTAGTGAGATAATTTAGTAGGTAGGCTTTTGGTGGGGGATCAATTTGGACAGCCAAGAGAGATAATACAATTGGGCTAATGGGAAAAGTGTGGATTTGATGAACGGGAGAAGATATGGTAGATGAGGTTGGTTGCTTGTCATGTTTTGCTTAAGGAAGGAGTTCAAGCTGCGTGCGCGGTTATATCGGTTATAGTTATCAGTTTCTTATTAAACAATCAATTATTAATTTTTTCCTAAGAGGGTGTGGACTTTTACTATTCTTCTTGTTTGACAATGTTAAGGTTGTGTAATTGACACGGCTTCGGGATTGTTATTTTTTTAACATAAAAATGGATAGAACAGCGATTTTATTTGATCTAATCAATGAGCACAAAATGTACAACGTGAATGTTGTGCCAAGGCTTTCAATTCTGCCACCAAACACATCCGTTTGTCATTCATCATTTACAAAAATTTTATGAATCAAATTTGAATTAATCAAACAAATATTTATTTGATAAAATTATAATTCAGTATAGTGTAATTTTGTGGAGAAATTTAGGGGTTTTTTTTTTCAAAGTTGTGTGTACTATCCGAAAACATAAAATAAAATGATATGTATCTAATTTATAGTTTAGAGAAAACCAGAATTTAATTTTGAAGTTAGATATAGGAGGTCCACAATGTTTAATTCAAATTAGCAAGAGTGTCATTTTCATGTCCAACTATTTAGCATTTGTTGGCGATGGCTCACCTACTTATTAATTATTATCTCTTACCTGGCCAAAGACGAAAATTCAAATAAAGATTTTTTTTTACTAGCCTATACTAATATTATTATATAATTATTCCAATAAGTTGTATAAATCAGAATAAAGAGTTCGTAACTTGATTTCTTTAGTGCCAACTGCCAAACACCCTAGAAAATTAAGTAAGCATAAAACAATATTCAAGAAAAAAATGTGAACCAAAAGGTATATCGAAAAGATGATATAAATGACAGCTTCCATGATATGGCTGGTTAAGGGGTCTAATATTTCGTCTAGACATAAACTAATATTTGCTTTACCAAATTTAATTATGATCGCTACAAGTTTATTTCCTAAACCCTAAACCAATATGGGCAGCATGATACAAATTGTGTTGCACAGAAAAATTATCGTTATGTGGGTTCTCTCTAAAATATATGGCTGTATAATTAATTGCATGGATTTATAAATTAAATGCATGCACGATTGATAAAAGAATAATACTCAAAATATCGCTTCCCAGGGTATATGTTAAATATATCCTGACTTATGGGTCGCAGCGGGTTTATTTACTTTCATGATGTCTCCATAAACATAAGTACTCGTAGCTGAATATTCATCAAGACGAATAATTTAAATTTAATTTAGATAAAATTTTATTCTGATTTTTTCAAAATGTCCGATTTCACATTCACTAAAAAGTTTTTTTTTACCTCTTAGATAATGGAGCAACATAAGTTTTGAGAATTAAAAAAATGTACGCACTCATGTCAAGAATAGCAAAATAAAATTTAACAAATATTTAACTCAAACACATTTAGAAAAAAAAATTCATACACTAGGTTAATAGTCATAAATGAGGGCCACAAAAATTGATCTCCCAGGAAAAATAAATGTGTAGGCCCCGCTGAGTAAGATGTATTTACTATTGTCGATTCCTTTCTTTGTATAGTTCATGATTTTGCCGAAAGGGCATTGAAACGTAAGCTTAAAGCATCTTTCGGAACCCAAATAATACAACGAAACATTAATTAGCTATCTACAACATCATATTGATATCTCAGTCAATAATAACTTATATGAAAAAATGACAGCCCATTATTGAAAAGTACAATAAAGCCTTCCCTAGATAACATAAGGTCACTATAATTTCATAGATATCTAAGGATTGACTATCTAATTGGGCATGCAATTTAGTGGGCACTGTTTATATTTACATCCAGTTTTATAATTTCTAATGTTTTTAACAGTATTATATGTTTGTACACTCCGCAATAATTTGGTGTATAAGCTAGTGTGCTGTTGCAAAATTCAGTCGGCCCACCAAAACCCCACAAAATCTGGGATTTTATTATGTGCTAGGATGTGGAGACCATTATCTAAGTAAATATAATTTTGCAATGAGTTTGCTAAATAGTTAACTTAAAATATTCTGATACAATAAAATTATTATATCCTGTAAGTTTATGGCTGGTTACAAGTTCACTTGATTTCTCTTAATTTATTATTTGTATTAATTTAAGTCATATCGTATTGATACCTAACATAAAATTGCTCGAAATATTGGATTAGTTTTGGTACTTGGTGGCGTGAGACGCAATTCAATAGTTTCCAACAAAGTATATGGGATGATTAAATACGAGAAGATTATTGGGGGAGAAGTGAAAGATAGGTGTAGCAGCAAGTAGTGATTATTACTAGATAAAAAAGATGCTTTTGGAGAAGCTTAAATAATAAGTTTACTCTTTTGTTATCCCTATTAGTCAAATTCAAGCATGTTCACGCTATATTGAATTATGAGTCTTCTAATAATATTTTATTACGTTCGTAGATTTTTAAAACCAAAATTTATTTATGTAAATCTATTTTTTTTTTAGTACACCAACTTTGATTACGATATAATTTTACGGAATTTGGTATACATTTCTTCTCCTTGGTGGGCTAGAAGACAGCATCGCAAGACTGGTCGAGCTGCTTTTTTCACGTGTTCCAAGGGAGCATGAGATCGAAAGCAATCCTCATTGTTTGTCCTAAAAGTGAGCGAGAACAAAAAAAATAGTGATTACTACAGGTTATTGTAAGATCCAAAACATAGGATTCTATTTGTGCACCACCATGCATTTTGGCTACAATCGTCGTGTACAGTACTGAAGTATGAATTTCAGGCATGGGCACTGCAATGCAGATGTTATGTCGCTTAAAGGGAAACAGTATCAAATTAGAGACTAACCAATGAGTAGATTAGTTGTCTGAGCTAATGTAACTTAGCCAAATCATATTAAAATTTAGTAAAAAGAACTTCTTCATTTTTGGAGTTTCGGTGGGTCTCATAATTTTCTACTTTAGGAGTACTAATCGACTCAGACATATATTAGTTGGTTTTATAAGCGGGTATTGTGAAGCATCCATCAATATGGAGAAATAACAAAGGAGGACCAAATATTGTCCAAGAAGAGACGTAACTCTAAAGCTGGTCGTAATGACTCTGTCTTCTCTGGGTTATCATCATCAGCGCTTTAATTTTGCTTGTTTAAGCACATATGGTATCTTATTCTTACACCGTCTTGATCACGTATCGCCAACTTTATTGCCGAAAGAATATGTTAATTAATACGCCTGGGGAAAGAGTGAGAGGAGAAAGACTGAGATTGGTAAACAAGACATATGGGAAAAGAAAATCTGGGTAAAGTGGAAAGGCGGAAAAGAGTTATGATATGATTTTTTTTATGACTTTCATTATTGTTCCTATGTTTATGATAACGATTAAATATCAATCTAGTTATAATAGATACGTCAATAAATATCGATTGTTTTATCACTTGAAATAATTATTACTTTAGGCAGTATAAATTTTGTCACTTCTAATAACTATTGTTACAAATATAGGATATTTTTAATTGAAATTTAGGTATGTCAAAGTAAATTTAGAAGTTTTATGTGACAATAAAATTCATTTTATTTTTTAAACAAAATTTATCTATTTCAGTAAGAAGTTAAAATTGATCTACCAGTTACAAAAAACTAGATAAAAAGTTATTCTCGTCCCAAGTGATATATTGGAACCCAACATTGATGTACTTGGAAGTGGAAGGCATCCGCCTTTCTTGTCTTGTGAGGTAGGACCAGCACGTTATATTATGCTTTGTTCTTGCTGCTCTCTGATTTGTTTATAACTTTTCGGGATCTGGATTCACCGAAATCTAGGCCAAAGACATTGGATTTGTATTTTTGTCTGTATGGGCGAGATTGTAACTTCATTGGATTTCCTTTGTTTCAGCAATATTAACATCAGATCAATTAAATTTTCCAATTGGTTTCGATGTGATCTTATATTATATAACTGGCCCGATGAAAAAAAAATCTTATCACTATTTATATAGATTTTACTAATTTCAATTTTTTTGGTACTTTATTAACTTCTTACAAATTTAATTATAATGATTCATTTATCACATGTTATCTTTTCTCACATACGGAAATCTCCCACGAGCCATTCACTCATAAAAAATAATAATAGAGTAAATATAAATATATAGATACATATAGATCTGCATAAAATACTTCGTATACGTTTCTTTTGGTAGGAAAATACTTTGTATACATAAGAAAAAAACCCTAAAAGTTATCATAATCAGTTCGTCGTCGGGCTTGGGCCTTGGATTTGGGATTTCGGATCACTCACTGCCCGTTCTATTCTATTGGGCCGCAAAGAAATAACATTGGGCATTTGGGCTACCAGCTCAATAAAATCAAGTGCAAACCAATTAAAATTCATCAAAATATTAAGAGGATCAAAGTGAAACTAGTAAAATCCATCATTTATTTAGGAAAATGTCGGAACACTTATTGATTCGATATAGCTGGTCATAATTATACTATGGCCATCCTAATTATTTTCTGGTCCTAAAAAGAAAAAAAAAAAGATCGCTAGTCCCTGGCCATATGAACATCAGAGTATCCGAAGAGGGAAAGACTTAAAAACATTGAGGCATTGAGCAGCTTCAGAGACTCCGAGTCATTTAGCTAGGTTCATTCCCAAGCAACTACGATCATCGAGTTGGCAATGCCGGACTCTGCCATGGTCGACTTGGATTCATAGTCCAAGTTCGTTGCTCCCGGTATGGCTTGCGTCAACCGGAATGGCCGCGTCGCGCCAGCTTCACCCAATTGCTCGGAGGAGAATGACCAAAGAAGCTGCAAAATTCGGAATCAGTGAGCTCATCCAGTTTCACAAATAAGGGGTTGCAGTGGCTTAGGCGGCACGCACGGTTACCTGAATCGGTTCATCCTTCAGGAAATTCCGTTGGATTCTTCGACCATCCGGGAGTCGAAGACCAACTCTGCATAGAAGGCTCTTCTCGCATTGAGGTTCTTCTGGCAAAGGAGGATACGAGGGCAACTTGCTTGCACTTGTTTCTTCTGCCTTTTTGGATGAAGAAGCTTCATTGTCATTCGGAGCAAGTTGATTCGCATCTTTGATGCCTTCCAAGGAAGCAGCAATTGCCTTGTGCACCTCGTCGTCTTCATTCGGAACAGCTGCAAAGGAACAAGAATAAAAAAGATTGATGCAGTTGACGAAGTATTCGTCGAAATAAAGATTTGTTGGCAAAAGCTAGCTTTATGTTCAATTCCATGCAGCTTTCCTTTTTTGTCACGTGAAATCGAAGAACTCTCCCTTGGCCGTTTACGATAATGAGCCGCAAGATTATTCCTGGGGCTGCCACCATCTCTGAACTGAACCAGACCCTGCCAAAGCAGACAAGTAATACCAATGAGGATTGGTTGAGCAAAACATAGGTTCAACCTCGACAAGGAAATTATCCGGCCTACTGAATGAACAAATATCAAAGCCATCATGGGAATACCTCAAGCAGTTCCAATGCGTCCAATGTTCCGCACCATGACTTCATTCTTTGACCCGTGATTGGATCAATCACGAGTACCACAGAAGTCGAATCCAATTTGTAGAAGGTGCGTACCTTCTGCCCCTCGCTTGTATGGTTATCTTCCTATGACAAATGAAGCCAACAAGCATATAATGCAACTCTCAAAAATTAAGAAACGAAGATGATTCTAAGGCACAATGAACTAATATCATAACCGTCAATGATCTGAAACATTCTTTATGCTCGACACAGGGAAAATGAAAACCCAAGCTGACCTGCCAAAAGATAAAATGGGTACTGATGTTTTGAAAAATTGCTGCCACCGTAGCAACTGCTTCGTCCGAATATGAGTCCAAATTCGGCTTTAGAACGAAACAAAAGCAATGTTTGGATTAATAGAACATCATCCTGAAAGATGGAAACAAGAAAGGAAAAAAAGGAAGTTACCTTAGTTGAATTAGATTCCTTTAGTGATTGCACATTCACTAAGAGCCATTTGTCCTGAGCAGAAGCAGCAACTTTGGCCTGGCTTCCACAGATTCATTGAGTTATTACAGCAAGGTCATGTCAACTTCCTCAAACTTAAAGCTGAAAGGAACATTTACCAGTTGGAATGAACCTCGGAACATGTAACTAAAAGGAGGTGGATCAAAGGAACCCAAATCTCTAGGTCGATTAGCAGCACTAGTAGAACCCTCTCCTGATTCTGGAACACGACGTCTTTGTCTCCTCCGCGATGCCCTATTTAAGGAGAAAGTAATTTTGGAATCGAAGAAACCATAAGATATGTAACATATATCCATCAAACTTCAAATTCAGATAGTAACTAGATGACCCCAAATAAGCAAACTAAACCTCAAAAGGAAAAGCACCTAGTAATTATTATCGTTTGCCTATGAACCAACTACATTACAGAACAATTTGAATGGAAGTAACATACCTGGTTGGCATCGGATTGCCATATAGGGTATCCTTCACAACAGGTAAAGGAGGGCGCACTTCATCTTCACCACCTCCAATATCATTTGGTCTAGTTGATAACAACGCACCGCAAGCGATCAATAAAATGAGCAAACGTCACAAATGTCATCAGAAATTTACCACTAGAGTTCTATACATACATAGCAATGTTGCCAGGCAAAGGGCTCGGATTCCCTACAGCCGGAGATTGCAATGACGGAGCAGACACGCCATGATCTTGACCCGCAAAGAACAGCTGCATAGCCTCCTCAATTCTCCAATTTGCAGCCTACACTCAGACCAAAACTCTTTCAAGGTCAGTCCAGTAGCTAAAACCCCACAAAAGAAGAAGAAGCAAACTCTAGCATAATGTAAGACAGCAAACAAGCATAGCCACATAGACCAACTGCAACTTTAGTTCCAAATATAAAAAACTTTTAGAGGACCCAATTGCGATAAACGTAAATGTCGGTTTTTTCTCACTGGATTTTACCTGCAAGAACTGGGTGGCAACCTCAGGAGTTTGGCCAGCGGCGACCTCTACAAACGAAGCGATCATCTGCTGCTTCTCGGCGTCAGAAAATTGTCCTTCCATCTTCTTCAACTGCATCCCAAAAGGAAGAGAAAACAGAGTAAGCTCTCACTATTAACCCATTAAAAACAAAAAAACTTTACTTCTTTTTTAGAAATTAGATAATGAGCACCAAAAACATAAAAAAAAATATGTAGACCAGCGTTTTGGTCGGTTGGTTTCTTTTCTCTCGTTCTTGGCGGGGGTTGAAGTGGTCTGGGAGCTATATAGGCTTTGGTATTTGTTTAAGAAGCCTAGCCAAGGAAAGGTATGCTGTTATGAGATTATTATTAAAGCCAACTCTTAGTAGTGTTTCACTCTTGCTCTCTCTTTTCTGCTAAAAATGCCTATTTGCTAATAATGTGTTGGTGATTTTGAGAGGAATGGGAGTGTGATTATATAGTGGTTCTAGGAGGCAATATAAAGTTAATAATAATAATAATTTCATTAGACCTATAATGTAAATGGAAACTCAATTAAACTTACCATATTATAAAAAGTATAGATAGTAAACCGTTAGCGCATTTACGTCTGTGATTAATAAAATTATATGAATGACCAAATATTGGATTAGTCGATATAATAAATTTCTAGATACAAGTGATTTCATTGAGAATATCAAAACCATATACTACTTTTGTTTGGTTTATACCATATGGTATCCGATCTATTGTGTCGATTAATCAATATTCGAGTTTGATAAAATCTTTGAAAGATGGCAAACCTCTCTCAACTAGTACTTGACATTGATACGTTCCCAATAATTTGAAATCGAGACTTGGTTAAATTAGAACAACCATTTACTAGTTGAATTAAATGTTTGTTGGTAAACCATATTGTGATACCGGTATATGTACTTTGTGAAAACGTTTAAGTGATTTGATTGTTATTATCCATATCAACAAGGTGCACCTTATTTTCGGGCATACATCCTCAAAGAACTTCAAGATTAAAAGCGTTTGGCTCAAAGTAGGATCAGAAGGGGTAACCTAATGGAAAGTTTTCCAGTGTGCGTGCAAATGAGTACAAAACACGTTGAAAAGAACAGTGTTGGTACAGTAGAGGCAATTGGTTAAATCACAGGGACGGTACACACATATTACATTTTCTAGATGATTAAGCTACTATATTATGAATAATCAAATTTGAATTAATCGGCACAAAAAATATTTAGATATAAGTGATTGCATTGAAAATATTAAAGATACATACTACATTTTCTAGATGATTAAGATACCATATTATATTATACTAAAAAATGCATAATAGTAAACCATTATAAAATTTACGTCTAAATACAAGTAAATTTACATTGAAAAATTCAAAACCACATACTACATCTTCTAGATAATTAAGCTTCTAACTTAATATATTGAAAAACTAAAAATAAAAAGTAGCGATAACAAAAACGGTAAAAAAAAAGGTCCATAGAATTTTCAAAAGCGGCCTTTCCATATGCCCAATACCACCCACGGGCTTTCTTATGGGCCCATTCTTTCCTTCGAAGTCCACGTTAAAACCCCCCTCATCTGAGTCTTAACCACTGTTATAAGAAATGACCCGGAGATTGACCCAGAACTAGGTCTGACCTTTGGGTAAGCTGGTTCGACTAACTTAATTACTGGTTGGATCTGATTTTTTTCTTTCTATTTTTTGTAATTTTTTGAAATATATAAATAAATAATTTGTATAATAAATTAATAGTACTATATAAATTAACCAATTTTTATAAAATATACCAAATAAAGTATTTATACAAATGGGTAGTCTCCAATCGAAAATAAAATCATAAGTTAGTGAAATTTTTTTGTCAGACCGCATTTTTTAAAACAAGGGTCTTAACCGCAACGGCGAGGCGGGCCCACTTCTTCTCGTAATTTTCTCATCCAATTCAATTTTCGTAAATGTTTTTTGGAAACGAATAGACAACTTTATATTCAAAACCATGCAACTTTGCCTTTGTTGTTATGTGAAATCGAATCACTCTCTTGTGGTCGTTTACGAGAGTGAGTAGCCTTGTGATTGATTCCTTGGGCTACAATCTATGAACTGAACTAGATCCTACCAAATCAAACAAGTAAAAAATACCCCAATAAGGAAAAATCATCCGACATACTTAAATGACAAATATCAAAAGTCAGGATGGGAATACCCCGACCAGATGCGCAGCATCCACAGAAGTATAATCCAATTTGTACAAGATGCATACCTTCATCACTTCACTTGTATGGTCATCTTCCTATGACAAGGTGAAACCAACAGCCAGATACAACAACTCTAGAAAACATCAGACGGTAGCAAATGTTTTGAGCTACGATGTTCATCAGTAGAACTTCCCCTGAACTACATTTTGTAGATGATTGCTACCATTTCATACTTATATAAAAAAATGCATAGATAATAATTCGTTATATCATTTATGCTGTGATTAATAAAATTGTATGAATTGTCAAGTATGAAATAATCGATATAATATATATCTAAATACAAGTAATTTAAAAAAAAAAATTCAAAATCTTCTAGATGATTAAGAAACCAGATAAATATTTTCAAAAAGTAAAATAAAAACCAGCCGATAACTAATTGGAAAAAGAAGCCCATGCTGTTTTCAAAGGCGGCCCCGTACATGGGCCCAATTCGGAGGCCCAATTCCTTCTCCCAAGTCCCAAGTCCACATAACTCATCTCAACCTTAAACCCTAGAAAGAAAGTTAAAACCGTTACCGCCTCCCGCCGACGAGGCGGCCACCCTTCTTTTTAATTTCTCTTCCGATTCCATTTTTTTTTGTAAATCGTTTTGGAAGTGATGACTGTATAGTAAAAGGTATGAGCAGGAATGCCCCAAACGACCGGGCGCCGACGTGTCGGGTGGAGCGGGGAAGGAGAATTGGGGAGGACTAACCGTTGGTTAAATGGAGAGGCGCCCCTGGTCGTTTTCCTCTGAGTCGGAGCCTTGGCCCTCGCAACCTCTCCTAAAGTTATCTTTATAAAACGGCGCCGTTGCGTGAGGCGGAAATGGTTTTCCGTCGTCAAGTAATTGGAGTTTTGGTTTATAAATCGGGGTTGGATGAAAAAGGCGGGGTTTCGTTCTAGTATTGGACGCTTTTAACCTAGAATTCTCCCCGACATTTCGCCTCTTCTCCGGTCCTTTCCCCTGCTCACCCGGCCCGGCCGGCTGTCGTGGAGTCCCGTTGTTTGGCTTCCTGTGCTGATCATATACCTCGAAGCTGATCCGAATCTGTTTGCATTTTTTATTTTAGTTGTTTGATTCGGAAAACTGTGTTTTGCTCTGTCGCCTGTCGTTTCCTATATCGTTTATGTGTTTGCTGATCAAGTGTTTTCTTTAGTTGTGCTTGGAATGGCTCCCGATTTGTTGTGTTGGGACATTGCGAGTACACGTTGATGCTTAACTTCTAAGTCTGTTGGTAAGCGCAAATGTGCGACTGGGTGGGTGAATGCATTTGATGTGCAAAGACACTAGGATGCCTCCGATTTCATAATGTGCATGCTTATACTCAAAATATGATTATTACTCGATATCGCTTTTGGTCCATTTTTCCCTTTAACATGAAGTTGGTTTGATGCCGCAGTTCGACAGGTATAATGATTTCCAATGCAGTCAAGTTCCTCCTTGAGCATTTGGAGTAGTCCAAGTCCCTGATCGATCGTAATTATCTTAGTTCTTGGATTTCTTTATATTAGAAAATCGAAGATGCATAATAGTGAAAACTGTTATGGATTTACATTTTTGGCAGATTAATATTACATATGTCTTGCTAATTTTGGCTGAGCAAGTTACGAATTTTCTCGTTTTCTTACTGGTCGAAGTAACAAACCCCATGGGATGATAGAGTATGCAGGAGGGACATGTTTGTTGTTGCCAGGTAGTGATTTTGGAGCTTGGTGTTCTATACTTCTATTGCAGAGTTCACCCCTTGGAGATCGGTCTGCTGATTTGCTTGCGAGCATTTTGTAGT
>SOPF01028900.1:86130-98215 GCA_012979155.1 Hypericum perforatum | reverse complement strand
GATTGAGCTTCTGTATCCATATTATTTTCAAATTTTGTTGTTTTCTGCCATTTTTGCATAGCAATTCACATTTTTCTTGTCTGAAGTGATCGTTAAAGTAAATTCTTGTATCTTATGAAGAAGCATATCGCAGTTATTCGGATCTCATGGCTGGGTTTATGGCTGCCAATTTTCCATTGATGTTTATCTTGTTAGAGAACGACAAGTCACCCGGTGAAGTCTTCTACAATATTATCCTACTTGCAAGGACCGAAGCTTAAACAACGTTTTACATCTTCTGTCTCTCGCCATTGTGGAATCAATCTTATCTTCCACCAATGACTTTTACACATTCAATGGGATTAAAATTAGCCACTAAACCACTTCCAGAAAGAAAAAAAATATAAAGAGCCACTTGAGGTCTCCATCAATGGGACCACCACCAACTTTAGGAGGATTTTGGACCTAGTTTAGAGAAAGGGTTGGGAGGATCCTACACCACATAGTTATAACCTATAGTAATCTAACGATATGAAACCTTTACACGACAGTCACGACTGATGGAAGAAGACTGTCCTAATAAGAACATCATTCTCGAATTCACCAAGTATTCTAAAATTTATGAAACTGAGTAATGTTTGATTGTTTCGAGTAAAATAAAATTTTGATGAAATTTTCTTAACAAATTCAAATTTTAACAAACTACTTCCTTATAATTCAAACTCAAAAACTACTATCAATTTCCTTTTCCACGTGGTAACTGATGGTTTTCCCAAAAGTTCCTTCTCCAATTGCACGACCTTTAGCTTGGTCTAACCCAATCAAATTTGCCCTCCTCAAAAAATTAAAAAAAATTACATTTAAGTACCATGTGATTTTCCTAATTATTACTTGTGTAACATATGATTTCAAAATCATAAAATATGTCTAATTTTATTTAAATTTTTATCACTAACCGATCCCTATGTCAAGTTAACAATTTTTTGGATGAAAGTCAACATTTTGGTACCTACATGGAGTGCCACATGATAATAAATGTGATTAGTCATTAATGACTTATAAATGGATAAATTACAAAATGAGTATTTGATTTGTTTGATAAAAAATTGGAGTAAAGTTTAAGAGTACTTTTCCGAAAAATTAATAAAAATCGGCACCGGTGCACGCCTCTGGCACGTGTCGGCTCAACCCATAGTAAAAAGCAAGTGTGGCCGGAAAGTGGAGCCAATTTCCATTAGAGGACAACGGATCTGCCTGTGCCACTAATATGGTCTCTATAAAAGATGGCTTTTTAGGGTGATGATGTTCATATAATTCACCTAACTTCGAAAGCTACTTTCCGGATTAACAATCATCGGTTTCTTTTAAATATTGTTGGGAGTTCTTTGGGCCAATCCATCTTAAGGGTCAGGATATACTCTGTTGTCTTCATACCGTTGGTTAATTTGGAGCCAGAAAGTTGCGGATCATGAGCTACTTGCCGACTAATTCGCACGTTGTTTCGACAGTACAAAACCAACTTGTTATCTCGATATTTTTGGAAGAGAATAATTCATTTTTCGAGCTGTGTAAAAAAATAATAAATTTTTTCTATTTAGTATCAACCAATTTGTATTCTCACGTTCGAAACTTGATATTGTTTGTCATTTTGATCCATTTGTTCGGTAGCAAATCGATGCATTATTTCATTTTTTGCAAATAAACGGGCCTAAAGATTTATTTTCCACAAAAGAATGGTATATTACTATACTATCCAAAACAAAAATTATGGTAGTACACGTATCGAAGTTTTTCTCTACCCAAAGAGTCTCCTGATAGTCGTCTTTCGGATTTGCTCTCCAATACCTCTCTTGCCTAACAAAACCTTTTAGCCAACATAGGCCAATTATAGTTGTCTGTTGGTAACTTGAACCACTTTTTTTTCTGGTAGAAATGGAGAACCACGTCTCAATATATAAATATATGAAAACATTATCATAAAGTCCCACAAAAAGGATGTCAAAAGGACATTTACCTCTGCCTTTACTCGTTTGAAACTTGAACGCTTCTCATTAAGAAAACTCGAAGAACTTAGTAGATAGGACAAAAAGTTATTTACTCGTTCCGCTTAAAAATTTTAAAACAAAAAAGATGGAGCGGCCCACAGGCCACAACATAGTTTCTCGTGAGGATATTGTAAAATTTCATGTGATAACAGATTATCTGTCGGCCGTAGCACTTAGTTTCGCCCGTGTATAATATCAGTTACAACTTACAAGTCCTCACCATTCGAGATATAGCAGAGATGAAGTCTATCTTCGAATTACCCTACTTTGCATTGACCTTTCAGTCGGAGATGATGGGGTGTAATTTTATCTTCGTCTTTTTGCTGATTATAAATAAGATTATGTTGTTTTTTTCTTCAGAATATGGGTATTTAAAAAAAATCTTGCTTATAAGTATGAAAATTTTAGCTAATCGTGATATTACAATTTTGAGTTTGATATAAAGAATTTAAATATTAATGTATTTATGCAACCGATAGCCTATTTGTAATGTCTTGTATAAACTATTCTAGGAAATTTACAACTTATGGCCAATTCACATTCACTTGGTCTGATTTAACAAAATAGACGTAGAGACACTTATCAAAAAAGACGTAGAGGCCTATGCGTCAAATCAAATTAATATCTCTGAAGAAAACACGAGGATATAACAAAGCTCTGCGGCTAATTGTGTGAGTGTCAGTGAACGGACTAGAGCTACTGTCGGTGGAGGGGAAGAACTTGGATAGACCAGCTTAATCATAATTAAGCTAGGTAAAGAGAAGGGCTTGTGTGTCCGAAACAGACCGGTCCCAATTACAATTTTTTTAACGTTGACCACTAATTTCATTTGCTGTCAGTGGAAGCAAAGGTATTAACCGTTTTGCAATCAATAGCCAAGAAGAAGAGGTGATATATAATGGGAAGAAGAAGAGTCTCAAGAGGCACTAACTATAATACGAGAAACCCTAACTTCACCAACAGCCATATACATATTTAAGCCCTCAATATAATAATTGCCCACGAACCTTAGTGGACGAAGCTAGTGCTGCATATTTTATTGTCTCCCCTTTCTATATTGATGTGTACGTGACCACTCAAGGAGCTACTTATCTTCTCTTTAAATCCCAACCCAATAACCAGTTTAAGCCAAAAGAAATTAAGTGAGAATTTTTAAAAAATCTTTGTGGGAATCTCCAATAGCAAGAGCCTTTTTCTTCATTATAGGTATAGAAATAATGGCTCAAGAATGCACTGATCAATATCAGAGATTTGTTGCCATATCGTCCTTCACATCACCAAGTTGGTTGGAGCCAAAAATCCCATATACTTGCCACTATCCAAGCTCGAATATTATGTCCTCTTCTGATGATTATCAAGGTGAACATCACTTAAATATTTCTACTAATTGTTTCACTAACTCTTCTAGTCACTTTGGACTAATTGGAGAGGATTCTTCTCGACGAAACTTTGATGGTCGTGATCATCACACTCGTCGTCAACCTCGTGAAAACAAATTGATGGATGAACATGTCTCAGATGGCCAACTTTGGACATATATTCTACTGTAAGTAAATAATTTCTCACTCATGTGGTAGCCAGCTTGAAACATATAATTTCTTTTCATATAACTTTGTTTCAAGGATCATCATAGATAAGTTCCTAAAATAGCGCCTAGTAACCAAATATTGCAACCTAGCAATTCAAGTGATAATACCTTGTTGGGGCATTTTACTTCCAACTAGACATCATATACTTATTGTCTTAAAAGTTTCAATCAGATTCAAAGAATCTACGTTCTTATACGAAATATATATATATTGAATATTGGATGGGCGATTCAACACATATTGGTTTGAACCCTACAGGGGTGAACGAAGCAATATTGGAGAATTCGGCAACAATCATGAAGTTGGAGACAACTTGGGGGATGCTGATTTATCAAGTAATAACAACAACAATAGTTCTCATCTATCACATGGAGCCATGTTCGAGCCGGTTTATGACTACCTCAAGAAAATGGACAACGACTGGGAATTCTCATCCTCTTCATCCTCCTCCAACAAGAACAGTACTTTCAGGATGCAAGTCAACGGGTCAACGTCCCCTCCTTCTCACCATGATCCCGGAGTTCTCCCATGCAACGACCTTAACCAGTTCGACCCACATAACTCCTATGGTGTTGGAGGAAAAAACAATAATAATAATAATGTTCCAAGCTTCTTGCCACCTCTTTATAACCATGATCAACAATTTGATCATGTGAAGATGGAGAACGAGATCGATGACTCGGGGTCTGTATTTAGGAGGTCGTTTAGTTTTAATGATCCTCGTTATGATATTGGGATTAATATTAATCATAATCCTGTGGCTGAAGATTATTGTAACAAGTATTATGGCGGTATTTCTGCTTCGTGCTCTGGTGCAAGAAATCTTATCGACTCGGTTGTCTTAAACGGGCGACCGAGCGAGGCTCCCGGGGACAATAGTAAGGTGGGTGCCCGGTCATCCGCTTCACTGGATTGTAAAAAGCAAGGGCTCCAATCACCTAAACAGGTATGGTCTATCTTCTAGATAATTGATTATATGTATTTTGTGTGTGTATAAATGCATATTTATCGAGCACATATGTATTTGAAACTGTAATATTTCTTAGGGAGGTAAAGGGCATGGATCTCAAAATAATGAAGGTAAGAGGAAAAGAATATCCGAAGAAGCTTCGTCGATAGCCCTTAAAAAGCCTAAGCAAGAAAGCTCCATAGCTACTAAGGTACTTTGTTCTGATCGAGGCTCTCTTCGAAAAATATTTTTTTCTAACGAGAAAATGTGTAACTAAGACATAAAACAATTCAAGGAAAGAAGTTAAATTTTTCGAAAAATATTTTCCGGAGAAACTTAAAAAAAAATTAGTGCCATAAGTGATTATATTTTTTCTTTATATTAATTACAGATACAGGCTCCAAAACAAAAGTTTGCAGAGAAAGTCACAACCTTGCAACAAATTGTGTCTCCCTTCGGAAAGGTATACATATATCATACATTTTTCCTCCAATTGTACACATTAATTAAGTTTTCTTCTCTATTGTTTTATATCACCAAATTTTATTAATTTCGTGGGCGAATAAATTTTTTCCAGACTGATACAGCCTCGGTGCTATTAGAGGCAATTCAATATATAAAGTGTCTGCAAGAGCAAGTTCAGGTACATAAACTACCTCTCCCTCTTTGTAGAATTTCCTCAATTTTATGGCATGATCAAGTCTTTTTTTTTTTAAAGCTATAGTGGAAAATGATAACATCTTAACTTTTTTTTTTTTTATCACAGCTATTGAGTAATCCATACATGAAGAATTTGCACAAGGTACATGGCAAACCTAACCTAGCTAGCTCCATAGTTCTAATCATTTCACGACGAAAAATTACAAAAAATTAAGAGATGCTTACGAAAATTGAGGATGTATAATTGTATTATTAACTTTTCCGCAATATATAATCATTGTTAGAAATTAAATACCACTTTTGAACTAATGTATAATTAATAATTCCTTAAATCCTCCAGGAGCACTATCCAGGGAACTTAGAGATAAAAGGAGATCATTATGCGAAAGCTGATTTAGGAAGTAGGGGGCTCGGTTTGGTCCCAATTTCATGTATACCTCAGGTTTACCAAGAGAGCGCCGGGTCAGATTACTGGACTCCTCCTTACAGAAGTTGCTTGTACAGATAAAAATAGCAATACCCTTTGTGTTTGTGTGTTTTTTTATATACTTATGTACAAGAACCTCCGGTATTATTAATGTAAAAAGGATCAAATAAAGTCTGTCTGATGAGAAAATATAATAGTTTGAAGGGATTATGACACTCACCTAACATTATTGTTAAGTGCCACCAATATCTCACGAAGGTCCTTGATGGATGAAGATATGCAACTTTTTTTTTCGTCCAAATTATCTTATATCTATTAAATCAGTAAATTCAATTTTATTTTTGTGTGAATTTTAATTTTAGGTTATTGAGTTTAAATTTTTGTGACTTTATACAATTTTGATCTTTATTCTTTTTCCAAGCAAAATTGTTATCTATTGGCAAGAGATGGATTTGAACCTCAAGATTTTATCTATTGGCAAGAGGTGGGTTTGAACCTCACACCAGTTAATTCAATTTACAACAGATAAAATCACAAAAAAAAAAGTTCGTTAAAATAAACGACAAATAAAACGAGTCAGATTAATCGTCGAAAACGACAACTAAGGACAATTGGTGAGACATGAACATGACCTGTCGCGGGCCCTTACTTAATGGGCCGAGAAAAAATGGGCCCTGGTCCATAGACAGGCCTAGAATCTATTCGCGGGGCGTCGAATCTCAGTAAACCGCCTTTTTTTTTCATCGGCTACCTAAAAAAAGGAAATTCTCCCCCTATTTTTACTTGAATTATTTAAAATAAAACTAAAATACCACCTTCCCGTTAGACGTTGATTAGGAACGGAGGCTAGGGTTTGGAATGCGAAGGAGGAGAGGGAGACGAAGAGGCGAGCGTTCGAGGAGATCTCCGATGGCGAGTGGGACCGGCACTGGTTCAGCTGCCGCCGGCGACAAGCTCCGAGGCCAAAACCCCTCACCTCACCGCTTTGACTCCTATTATGGTGGCCAAGGCGGTGTTGATGGAGGATGAGAGGCTCAAAGATGATGACGTGGCCTGGCCAGTCGGAACCGCGCGCGGAGGTTCATAGTGGAGGAAGATGACGAAGAGGAGGAGGGTAAAGTTGGAATATTTGTCAACACGAACTTAATCCTGACTTTTAGTTAAATTCTGCATTGGAATATTTGTTAGGTCCTTTGTAGTTGACTAAAGATGCTTTGACTTGCTAGACAACAGATTGTTGAGAATCCCACATCGGTTATTGCTGGTAGGTTGGGCTAGTTTATAAGCGTTGAAAATTTATCTATCCGTTCATTGTCTTAAATGTTGGAGATGGAGTTTCTAACACGGGAAAAACCAGACCATTCTGGTATGTGGAACCCCTTAATTACACAATAGTCAGGATGGCTTGAAGCTAAAAGTTCACTGTCATTGAAACAGGCAATTACAAATTTACATATCTAATGTTTCTCCTTTGTAGTAAATTTCTCGTTTCTTTTGCCTGAAAATGCTGTTTATCCAATCAGAGTATCTGAATATGTGAAATGGGTACATTGTTGGAGGTTGTCTATCTATGTTTTAGTTTGATGATTTATGAGCTTTTCGCACTGTTTATGGGTCGGTTGAACTTGGAAACATGCATGAAGAGAGTGTTGTTTGAGAATGATAATTTGATTTGCTAAGCTATTCTACATTTATCTGTATTACCAGGGGTGGTTGGATGGCAGTTTTTTTTCTTCTTATAACTTTGTTGCCCTTTCTTCTTAAAACTTTTGTTGAGGGTTTTTCCATCTTACTGCAATTGCTCTTGGCTGTTAGCAAAATGTGTTAAATATAAGCTGTACGTTATTTTTGTTCTCATGGTCACCAACCACACTCTTGGTTTCATTAGCATTGGCAATTGACCTTGCCTTGGATATAGATTCAATTTGATACTCATTTCTGTCCTCACAGGAGCTATGGTCATTGTTGGAATTCTTCTTCCCTGACATTTTTGCCACTGAGGATGTTGACATGAATAAATTTGTAAATGGAGAAAGAAAAGCGATTTCATTGGTCGTGTGAAGTCCATTTTGGTCCCATTTATCTTGAGGCGTCTAAAATCTGATGTGATGCAGCAGCTTGTACAAATGATTCTACAGGTACACCAGATGTTAACTTACTCCCAATCTCTTTCCTTAGACCCCTTTTATTTTGCTACCCTGGAAAGTGTTTCTCTCAGTTCTTATATTTAAAAGGGTGAACCATACATTTTAATAGGTTCATTCTTAGATCCGGACTAAAATGGTGTCACTAATGGGAAATAAAATGTCAATAGGATAGTTGAAATACTCTTCATGATAACTATTGCGGGGTTCTCAGTTTATTGGGCTCATTATAGTGTATACTAGTGCCACGGGAATCAATCTCTATGGATCTCAGGTTTCTAATACTTTCTTGCCTTTTTTTTTTCTGAAATCTAAGTTATCAGCGGTGTCAGATCCTATTTAGGGGCTCTCATTATGCTTTCTTCTCTGTACTTGTTTGGAGTCGGGCATATTCACCGCCGTATATTCATAACTCATCACTTGTCCTATTGCAGCTTATTACTTCATTACATCATCAACGACACAAAAGGTGTTATGTCTGATGACCATGATCATGTTTTCTACGAAATCTCAGGTATGCATCAGTAATGATCTAGCTTCCTACTATGCAACTCTGTTTTTTTGCAGACACCAGCTGAACTTCTTCCTTCTCTGAAGAGAGTTGGAAATCTCCCTCCTTGTAAGAAATTTAACCCTTTATTTCTCGCAAGAACAACTTAATTAATTTATTTTTTTATTGTTTTTAATCTATAGGCTGATCTATTTACTTACAGAGATCAGAGAGATGTTGTAAAACGGTAAAAGCCTCCATACGCATAGAGAAAGGAATATCTCATAATTATATATTACCCAACAGAAAGTAAGGGGGGCAGTGCAGAGAGGGAGGGTCTTATAAAGAGGTTTGTCCCTTTCGCTGTCCATATTTTGGTGCCGGCAATGATTCTTCACGGTTGGGCGATTTGGGGCCCATACCTCTCTACTTACTTCTTCTTCTTCCCAATAAGAATTATGAAAAAAGAGAGATCATTTTCACTTGTGGGCTCCTTCTTTCCTCCCTGCCCGTGTGTGTCACTTCACCGTGGGACACAGGGAATCCTTACAAACTGCAAAATGTCTCGAATTCGAGATAAGGTGACCCACCACCCCCCACATTGTTCTCTCCCTCCTTCGTTTGATTTTACATATTCGACATGGCAATGGATTAGATAATGACTGGACAAATTAGTCTATGCGGTTCAGAATTTATGATGAAACTGCGATTGGTATTTTCTTATACTGATATTTTTTCATGCGATATTAATATATGAATTTTCATATTTTATATTTGTGTAAGAATGACATTTTTTATGTGCTATCCTTCTGTGTAAGATTTTTTATTTTAATTTTATGATTTTTGAATTTTTGAAAAAAATCCCAACATGTATAATTTTGTGTTTTAAAAAAAAATTAGAATGACATTTTTTTCATATGATACTGGTTTATGTGAGAGTTTTTTCACTTTGGTTCCATAGTTTTTGGACTTTTGTAAAAAAAAAATTGACATTTATATATTTTTAAATGTCATCATGATACTGGCCCATATAAATTTTTTTATTTTAGTTTCATGGTTTTTAGATTTTAGAAAGAAAAAAATCCGTACGATTTAGAAAGAAAAAAAATTCAACACCCATTCCAACCTCATTCTACACGGGTTTGTCGTTTGATTCAAACTAGAGTTAACACCTGCTTCAATCGTTATCAGTCATCGCCTTGAATGGAAGGCAATTGTTCAATTACTATAGAGATTACCATTTAGCTATCTCAGCTATGAACATCGATTATTTGAAGATTCTCAACGAAAAATCTTCGCGTGGATTGATTGTCCACGGTGATCGTCGATTTCGATTTTGAAATTTCTTTATAATATCCTAAATTTTGCAATAATTCGTGAGGAGAGTCTGATAAAATATTAACAAGAGGGAACCTTGAGTGACCGGAGTAGACCCTGATGGAATATTAGGTAAAGCCTTTACGAGTGTTTGGGTTCACAAAAGAATTGACACATTCTTACTCAATAATTTAAGCAAGGGAATTGACCTGAAAACCCGGTGTTAATTTTTTGACCAAAGAAGGAAACGGTAGAGTACAAGTACTAAGCGACAATCACTTTTTAGCTCAAGTATTACTTGTACAAAAAATCGAGTATAAATTTATTGTTAAGTTGGAACAATTCTTTGTTGCTCAAAGATTTTGTTTTTTAATATTTGTAATAGAATTGCTTTAGGCAAAAGAGATACCATTAATACGTCCTTTTCTTGAAGAATGTGTTTTTGGACTTGCTAGACTTCCTCTTAATGACGTCCGTTAAGTTGTCAATTCTACAAATTCTGCTTTTGGTGAATGTTAGGTAGATCTATCGATCGCTTAGAATCATATATGTACACACACTAGATAGCTACAAATCCATTAATTATTAATATCAAATGAAATTGAAGTCTCTTAGTCGGTGTAAGATGCTTAAATTTATTTAATAAATGTAAATGATATGAATTATCCTTTAAAAAATTTATTCCATATATACAATTAAAAATATACATATGTCATGGAATATAAGAAAATAATGTAATGAAGCATCACGGACGACTACTTTGCATTTTGTCCTTCTTTCTTTATCTAGCTTAGGCAATCTAAAAATTTGGACTTATGGACCCCACATGAGTCCACTGTAACAGAACATATATTTGCAATTTTAGTGTATAAAATTATAAGTCTGTAGAAAGAGAATTCCTTTGTCAATTAACCCGACGAAGATGACAAAGGAAGAAGACCATAGAGAATTTCAAAGTACATAATAATATTAAGCTGTATCCGTCCTCGTGGAGACGTACGTTTTTCTTAACAAAAGGGCCCAACCAATTTACGTTTAATTCTCAGTATATTATCTGAAACCCTTCTGAAACGCCGAATATTTAAACAGTCTCATCGATCAAAGTAATTCTCTCAATTATTTATTTTTTGAAGCTTAAAATTTTCACACCTCTTAGTGTAATCTCCAGTTAAGTGAATTATTTTTTGCCAAAAAAAGTCACATTGATTCAGTTGAAATTTATTCAAAAAAGATTCAGTTGCTTTTCCTTTAAAGGTTACCTATCGTCAAAATAGCCATGTAAAAGCTGTCGGCTTTTACATGTACGATGATTCGACCAGCTGATGTTAGATTACAAAAGAGAACCAAATGGGATCGAATTTATACTAAGGATATATAAATGTTCCCCTTCTCATATTTTTTTTTCTTTTTGCTAATGAACATCATTAGTTATTAGCAATACATTTTTTGTCTTTATTGAGACAACATGTAAGTTCTCACCAAAAAGATCAAAATAATAAGTGGTGTTGGGAATCCGTATTGGTGTGGTTATTATTAGGGCTGATTTATAAATAAAAATTAAACAGTTTAAAAAATTTCATAATTTTTTCACTTTGGTAATTTAACAAAACAAAATGTAAGGAACGATATAACCTTCTCTCATTTGAATGATCTGGTGCTGTAAGAAAATATTTGGACTCGCAAGAGACAAAAAGATGTAGTGCCTTTTGCAACTAAATCTACCTTTTTAGTGTATTAGAGCAAAAGAGAGAATGTAAACGTTAACTTCCTACTTTTAATGAAAGGTCTTGGCTACATTTATCTTGAAACATGAAAAAAACAACATTTTGTAACACACTGTTATACAATTAATGATATCAATTCAGTAATAAAGTTGTTCTAATATAATTAATATATTTTAAGTTGCAGCCTCATAAATATATCGGTATTAAACATAATCTTTTTTAAAATGTAATCTCACTAGCAATTTCACTAGTCGACTGCAACACCCGACCAAATTTGGGTAATTTTTTCCCCTTAAAATCGGATAGTGTTCAAAGGTGTTGAACACCAGTTAAATTGGTTGGACCTACTTATTCACTTGGTTGGATCCCTCTGTACGGACAAGATAGTCAAAAGCATAATTTTACTTTTATTAGATTGATAGTAATTACATTTTAATTTTAATGTTCATATTTATATTTAAATTTAGAATATATCAATTATTATTTGATATTTTAATACTAAATATAATTAATAATATATTGTTTATTTAAAAATATGTAATCTAATCAAGATTCTAAACAGTCTGACCGGGTAAACAAAAAAATTAGAAAGTTATGGATTGTCATCTGGTTCTTTTAGAAAAATTAATGTTCATCGGTCGAAAAAACTTTATCATCTAACAAAAATCTTATTTAATTCAAAAACAAATTAATTGTCTAAATATTTGTCCGAACAAGAGATAGTAGTATAAACCAAAAGAGAAAATAGAACATTGTCGCAT